>JAKSZT010053882.1:5050709-5179059 GCA_026826555.1 Tolypeutes matacus | reverse complement strand
CCGCCGTTCCGGAGTGCACGCCGGACGGCCCACAACTAGCTCGTGTCCTCCCCGGGCTGCAGCAGGGCTGATCACCCTCAGGCCCGGGAACAAAGCGGCACTATTTTATCTTCTTTTAAATCAATGCAAATGCCTTTCCCTAGATACCAATTGCTCTGATATCTCTATGGACACTATCTTCTTTGTTTTATCCTGTATGGATGCATGGTAATATTAAAATTACAAGCATACTCTGATGCCTTTTCATGTCTCCAACAGAATCCTAAAATCTTGACTCAGAATATTTGCTCCCATGGAGGACAAGCTTATGTTCTAGCAACAGCACTTTTACTCCACAGGCTGTCACTTGTAAATTCACAAGATTAATAGCAAAATGCGAAATTACTGCCATAATCATGTTGCACTCCATTAAGCATAAGCTAGTTTAAATCTCTTTTTAAAATTTGGGTTAAGATTTTGTATTAAAATGTCCTGTAGTGAAACAATAAAATCTTTATTCCCTCAAAACTTTTTTGTGACTCTTATACTAAACAGCAGCAGTATGAGAGCAACAGAAAAGTTGGTGGGTGCCGCACAGCGGCAAAGAGAAATGCCGCAGTCATTAATTGACAAGGAAGCCTACCCTGAGAGCTCACTGAGATTTCCAATTGGGTAGGGGAATCTCCAACAGTCGTTAGAAAAATGACCAGCTTCTGATTAGAAACTTTCAGTCTGTGGTTTTCCCTTTTGACAACAATTCCATTATATTCATTTCTTCTTTCTTTTTCTACTTCAGCCTCTTGGAGAAGAAGAGTCTACAGGATTCTTTCCAGAAAGAGCAGAAGCCATTTCTGGAAAACAGTGCAGAACATTGTTCCTTTGAGAACTTAAACTGTGTAAGCAGTAAAAACACAGGCATTTCCTATTTCCAAGTGATACATTTCCATTAATAATAATAAGACGATAACTATGAAGAAGAGTTTGAACACTGTGATGATTCACATCCTCCCTGCTTTACAGCAGCAGACACTCAGGACCGAAAAAGGAGGTCAAGCAGAGGATGTCAAATATGAGGAAAGAAACCACAACTTTTCTAATGAAACTCCAGATAACCTCCCTTTGGCCATGAGGCTGGAGAGAGAGTTAGCCTAGCCCAACGTAGGTGAGATTTCAAACCCTCAGCATCCATGACTATGCTGCTGGGTTGCTTGGCCCTGCCCTGGGTGTGACCCCTAACCTCCAGCCAGAGGGCATGGATTGGAACCAGCTGGGACGAGAAGTACAGCCTGGAAGGATGGAGGTGGAGCAACTCCTGCTCAACACCACAGGCCTCAGATAGAGCCAATGAGTTGGGTGAACCCAGAAACTGGAGTATAGGGACCAGACTGTGCTGATCCCCCAAAGATCCCAATCCATCTCCCACAAGAAGCCTTCTTGCAAACCTGAGCCCAGCTATCTGCCACTTCAGCATTTAGGGAGGAGAAAAACAGCCCAAGTTGGGAAGAGAGACCCAGTCCCTTCTGGGTAGCCTGCCAGTTCTCTCTACCCTCAGTTCATGACCTGATGTGCTTCATTTATGATAGGATCTTGATGAAAAAGCCACAAACACAGAAGAAAATGGAAGGGATGGAAAGAAACCTCCTGACTTTGACATCAATGAATCTGGGATAGAGAAAAGTCACAGACAGAACAGCCTGAAGCTGAAGCAAGGAGGCTCAGAGAAGAGGGGAGAGATGAGCAGACCCTGCCATGTGCTTGATCCCCCACAGCTGAGCTCTGGGAGAAAATGAGCCTGAAGGATAAGGCAGAGACTAGCAGAGCTGTCAATGCGCCTTGCCATGTGGAAAAAGTCTGGGAGAGCCAACACCTGACCTGGGGGGAAAGCTTCATCTGATTCCATGATTTGGACATTTTCCCCAGCTTCATGTAAGTTTTTAACCTAATAAATCCCATTATAAAAGGAAAAAGAAAAAAGAAAAAAGAATGCATAGGAACATTGCTCTCTCGGGGATTTTGCTATTTTATGGATTACTGATCTAGAACATTCCATTTTTAGTTATTACATAGGGTAGTAGTAATCAGTAAAGGCCACAAACTATATCTTGCTTCTTTCAAAAATTGTGCTTCCTAAAACAGTGTTAGAAGGATTCCAGTAAGTATGCCAAGCAAAAAGTTTTTGCCCCTAATACATTTTTAAACCATTAAGCAAAGTTAAACAGGTTTTATACCACTGTACATTGTAACACACCCTTAAAAAGATTTAGAATGAGTTTTTCAAGTGTATTTGACCAAGGAAATCTTTATTTAAAGGGCATATATTATATCTTGCATATATTAAAGTTTAAGACAAGCTAGTATATGAATACAGAAACCCTGAAGGGACAACATATCAAAGTCAAAGAGAAAACATGAATATTGTACCATAGCCCTTCCCAGTGCTCAAGAAAGTTTCCAAATGTCTAGTTGAGTGATTCCTGTGACTCTGTATCTTCAGCCACCTGCCACCAAAGTGCTGTCATAATCAATTCTTTGTGATTTTCTCTAGATAACCTTCTTTATTTCAGTGAAAGAAAGTGGTGTAGACAATTTGACAAAGTATGGATTTGCAAACTTTTTGCACCAACTTTGTTATGCCACAGTTTGGTAATTTACAGAGTAAACTAATTTAGCATGCCAATTACACAAATTAAATTCAGATCTCATTGGGGATACTTGACTATCTTGGACTTGACTACCTCATTTCTTGTCAACTCTTTATCAGTGTAATTCTCCTAACAGTTCTTTTTGTAAACATAATTCCCCACAACTTTAATCTTTAATAATAAGAATATGGTTGATGAATTCTCAAATGGTTTTAGGAATCTACAAGATGCTTTCTCTTTACTTCAGTTTCATTGTAAAATGGTGACAAAAAACCTGTTTCACAGGGCTTTTGTGAGTATTAAGTATGAAATGTGCATCAAGTACAATAACTAGGATAGCATATACTCAAAAAATGTATCTCCCACCTGTATTGTCAGCCAAAGGGGTGCTGATGCAAAATACCAGAAAGCAGCTGGCTTTTATAAAGGGTATTTATTTGGGGTAGAAGCTTACAGTTGCCAGGCCATAAAACAAAGTTACTTCCCTCACCAAAGTCTATTGCCCTGTGTTGGGGCAAGATGGCTGCTGACATTTGCCAAGAGTTCAGGCTTCTTGGGTTCCTCTCTTCCCAAGGCTCCATTTCTCTCTGGGCTCAGCAACTGTGCTCTCTCCACGAGGCCAGCGGTAAACTATCAGGTGAATGGCTCTGTCTCTCTCCCCGGGGACTTCTGCCGTGTCTAAGTAGCTGTCTCTATTCCTCTGTGTTCTTCTCCTGTGTGTTCACTTCCTGGGCTCTAGCTCAAAACTCCCAACTCTGTCCTTCGTGTCTTTTCTCTGTGAGTCCCCACCCAAAGGTGGGGGTTCATGTCCCAGTCAAAGTCCTAATCATAATTTAATCAATTAAAAGTGATACCTCTGACAGACCAGTTTACGAACATAATCCAATATCTATTTTTGGAATTCATAAACAATGCCAAACTGCCACACCACCCCTCTTCCCTAGGCACACATATATATCTGCTTCCCCAGCTGCACCCTTGCAGCTGGTGCAGAAGTATATGAACATCAATAATGTCAAGTGAGGGAAGCGGCTGTGGCTCAATCAGTAGGGCTCCCGTTTACCATAGGGGAGGCCCGGGGTTCGGTTCCCGGGGCCTCCTGGTGAAGGCAAGCCCGCCCGCACGGCGTGGTTAGCTGACCCAGCGAGCACAAGCAGCAAGGGGGGGATAAATGAATAAATAAATAAAATCTTTAAAAGTAATAATAATAATAATAATAATAATGTCAAGTGACTTTATTGCCCCCAAATTTCTTGAAGTCAATTCTATAAGAAGTAAATAATTCATTTTTAAAATGTGCATTCATCTAATTCTGCATTTATTAAATATGCTTACATTGCAGATTAAAAGTGGTAATGCATATTTCTGGAACAACAAGTTAATGAGTACCATTTGGGAAGTATATACTAAACACAGAATCCTTTAATCACTTTTAAATGGCATTATCTAAATGACCTTCTTAATAATGGGTCCAAAGTCCAGTCCCATGAGTGAAGGAGTTCACATGGCTCTTCCATTATACCATCATACTCTAAAAATTTGCTGTGGTAGCAGTGTAGCCTGTAGTTTAAGATGTGGGAAAGTTAATCCTTTGTACTTTTAAGCAATAGGTTCTCTAAGTCATAGTTTTTTAATATATAAAATAGCATCGAAGCAAAAAAAAAAAAAGCATCATAATATAGTGGTAAAACAATCCCATAGTAAGGACAAAATGTGATAATTGATAAGCTTACAAATCTGAAATCTCAGACAAGAGATTCTCATTTTCAGTGCTTGATAAAGAGGCTTACTCATGGCTCACTCCAGTTAGTCTCAGGATACAGTTGCACTTATTAGTAAACATCCCTAATATTGATGGAAGTAGACTCACAAATCTCAGAGAAGGGAGGATGGTCCATAAAGGATCCACAAAGACAATCTCATGAAGGGCTTTGTTCGTCATTCTAAGTAGTTTGCACATGATTCTATAGGCAATGAAAAATCAACATAATTTCTAAGTAGGTAAAATAGAATTATTTTTTAGGGAGATACCCCTAAATTCAATGTGCAGGGTCAAAATGGTGACCCTTTGGGGAACAAAGTGGTGGAAAACAAACCAACTAGGCAGCTATAGATCAGGTAAAACATGATACTTGAATTGCAGTGACAATTGCAATGAAAAGTCTAATTAAGAAGCTTGCATGTTGGGACTCAACAGCCATCTACCATCTCTTAATCATCAGAGCAAAGTATGGCTTGTGTCTGTAAAGAAATATATAATTAGGCAAGTGGAGGTCTAACCACAGGCTGTTTCTCAGATGGAAATAATATTTTTAAATTTGATAATAACACTCTTCCCACCCTGACAAATTTACTCAGCAATACAATTGAATTGTTGAATATCAGGGGGTGGACATAACCTTGTAAAGAATTACTGGTAATGCTTACGAGGGCTGAATGATTTCCAAGGGCAATTTTTCAATGATAGATCATCTCCCATTCCTAAAGTATGCAAATATTTTTCTTCTAAGGCCATAGACATTAAAGTCTTTTTTTTTTTTTTTTTTTAATCCCATGCTCACTCCTTACCAACCAGATATCTGGAAAGTTCCTAAACACATTTACAAATGAATGACAGCAATGTCAGTAGATAAAGCTGAGTGATTGCTATTGCTTCTTAGGTCAGAATTAACTGCTGTCTCAACTCTGAATTGAATCACAACCTATGATAAGTTCTCTTGACATCTGACAGCAAGGTGGTCCAAAATATATTTGTATTTTAATTGGACCTAAGCCTTAATGGGCTTAAATCAATAGAGGACTAACAATGTATTTTCTTTTTTTTTTTTTTAATATATTTTAAAAGATGCTTAGATAACATAAATGTTACACAAAAATTACAGGGATTTCCATGCTCTCCACCTCCTACATCTCCCATAACATCCCACATAAACATCTCTCATTAGTGTGGCACATCACCTGCAATGGATATATACATCCTGGGGCTTTGCCACTAAGCATGGACCATAGTTCACATTGTAGACCACACACTCTCTCCCACACAGTTCTGCATGTTATATGCTGATGTAAAATGGCCTATATCTATCATTGTAATGTCACTCAGGATAATTCCCAAGTCCTGAAAAAGCACCTGTATTACAACTGTTTTTCCCTTCCCTGCCCCAAAAGAATCCAGTGGCCACTGGCTCCACCTCACTGTTGTAATTTCTTCCATTGCTTGAATCACAATATGTCTACAACAGAATACCATTAAGTCCACTCTAGTCTACAGCTCTTCCCCCAATCCTGAGGAGTTTGGGATGGTGATGTCCACTCCACCCCCAAGTGAGAGGGGGTCCATATCCCATGGATATGGTGGATGGGATTATCCTGCCTGAGGCCAAACAATGTATTTTCATAGGCATGGAGTGTTAACATATGCTCAGGACCATTAGAAGCAAAAGCCAGTGATTCTATATCTAATTATAGCACAAAACCACAGTCTCCACATAAGCCCAATTTCCTTTTCACCTCAGCACCCTGGGATGTGTGGTTTTTCTTGGAAAACTCTTTCCTATCATCACTTTTCCTAGGTTAATTCTTGCTTATACTTCAGGGTTCAGCCTGAACATCAATTAACCCAAGAATTCTAAATTAATTCCCCATGCTATATCATATGATACCCCATCTCTCCTCCCATTTCAGAACATCCCATTTCTTTCATAATACCTCTCATAGATGTAATTATCATACTGGTTTAATTTTGATTCAATCGCTTTTTTTCCCACTAAACTACAAATCCTTCACGGCCTAAAATCAGTTCTGTTTTGTTCTACATTGTATCTTTAATGAATAGGTTGGAATCTGTTACATAATAAATATTTGTTAAACAAATTCAGTGAACAAATGTTAATATAAAGGGTTCAAAAACCAAGTGTGAGAAGTCAGCACAAAAAGGGTCCTAGAATCTAAGTTCAGGTCTTGGTGGTTGGAACCCAGCACCAACAGAGAGACAACTTTTTGTTTAATGAGAACAATGAGGGCCGAGAGGTGTGTGTCACAAGTCAGAAAGAGTAAGATGTGAAGGAGCCAGGGATAGGTCTTCTGGAAAATTCTACCTCATAGGAAAAGCCATTATTTCATAAGGCATCACTGAAGGACAGTTTTAATATCTCCCTAACCACAATTTGGAAAACAAATAGCTATGCATCACCTCTTATTTTAGCTTTGTTAACTCTTGAGACATTTTTGAGCTCTCTATTTTACATTTTCTTCAGAGTATCACTGTGAAAAAAATCATAATCTACCAAAAAACATGACGTGATGACAAATGTGCCAATCTTCAGAAAACTATATCTTGTTGCTGTGTTCAACTTTTCTAATAGTCCAAGTTTCGCAAATTGGTATATTTAGCACTGAGATTTCAGAATGATACATTTTTAGAAGTCACTACTAAAACATTTTTGACTGTGTTTATATTTGATATCCTAGGTAAGTCTCACAAAAAACAATGGTATATTCTTCTTAAAAGAGAAAGTAAAAGTGTGTCTGGAAAAAACACAGCCTGGGCTATTGCTTCAGTATCTTCTTCCTTCACCCCCCTTGCCTTAGAAATACCATTTTTTGGATTTGTATAAAAGACCCTGTAGTTTTAAAGCCTGTAGAATGGGATTTTGAGGTCGATATTTTCATTTGGTTTTGGTCTACTTATTTTCAACTGTCATTCTAATAGTTTTGAGTAAAATCCACTATAATAATTTACTTATCCCAGATGAAAATTATTTGTATTATATTTTATTTGGAAACTGAAAAGTTTTAGTAACCCCTGGAAGGCAAACAACTGACTACAGATTTATTTTACTAGAGTAGGAAATTATTTTAAGACTAATTGAATCAAACAAGAGTGGAAACTACAAAGATCAAAGAAAATTATAAACATTGGAAGTGTAAGGAGAAAAATGTAAAATTAATCCAAATGGCTTTGAATTTTTCTGTTAGAAGAAAAGGTTATGGTTAGATTTATAAAATGCAAGCAATATTACCAAAAACTACTATGGGGATTTTGCCAGTTTCATGATGGCAAAATTCCTTTTGAAACCAATGAAAGATTTGAGACCAGCTATTCATGTAAATTTTAGCCTCCCTTACATCTGTTTTATATTTTTATATGTGATTTTTACTGTCTTAATCTATATCATCTCATTTTCTTCTAGCCCTTATCTGCATAGCTCTTACATTTTCAAGTTCAATTATTTTGTTGTTGGACAAAAAAACATTTAAGAAAAGAATTAAATTGCCATTACTAAAATAGTAATATAATTTTGCATTGTCAAAAATGCTCCATGGTTCTTTTTTACAACCATGTTTCATATCACCACCATCTGCAATAGGTTAGCTTAATTGATTAGATTTTCAAAGTGTGTTCCATAGAGCCACAGTATCACCATAGCCTGGGTCCTTGTTAGAAAGGTAACTTTCCTAACACTACCTGAGATCTATAGAATCAGTCTCTGGGATGAGACTTGACAATTTGTTTGGACAAGCCCTCCAAATAAACCAGATGCATTATAACATTTGAGAAATCACTGGAGTGACAATAGTGCCAAAGCAATAAATCAGTCACAGGTTCAGTCCTGTGTAGACCAGTTGGTGTAGCTTTATCTCAACATCACTAACTGTACTCCAAATAAACCCACTCTCTGGAAACTCTATGCTATTGGTAACATGAGATAAATGGCATTACACAAAATTATGTTCTCTACTAGAAAATCAACTATTGATGGATTAATAATGTTATCATGGGATACTAAAGGTAATATTATTTTGATTATTTTATGGTCTGGACTAATGATTTCCAATCTAAGGTATAATAGAGGCCAGGTATCTATATTCAATATTTCAAAAAATCTAATGGAAATTGATACTGGATAAAACTTTTTAAAAATATAATAATTTTTTCTAAAATTACTATCATAGTGTTGGTTCTATTGGTTATGCAGTTGGCATTGAAAAAAGATCTCTACCTCACATGAGACACAAAAATAAATTCCATGAAAACTACAAAGTCTAAAGATAAAAAAAAAAAAAAAAAGCTGTATTTGCAGAAAATATCATAGGAGGATATATTTATAATCTTTGTGTAGGGAAAGTCTAAATATGAAACTAAATAAAGAATCCATAAAAGATTAGTTCTTCCAAAGGAAAAATTTAAATCTCATATATGTAGGGAAGTGGCTGTGGCTCAATCAGTGGGGTTCCTGTTTGCCGTGTGGGAGGCCCCGGGTTTGGTTTCCGGGGCCTCCTGGTGGGGGCGGGCCCGCCCGCACGGCGTGGTTGGCTGACCCGGCGAACGCGGGCAGCAAGGGAGGGATAAATGAATAAATAAATTAAAAATCTTTAAAAAAATAAAAAATAAAAAATAAATCTCATATATGGTGAAAGTTACCATAAACATAAAAGAAAATGACAAGTTAAGAGGAAAGTATTTGTAAGTAAAAAAATAGGTTAAAAAACAAATAAATAAATAAAGGGTTAATATCTTGAATATACAGAGTCCTCCTCAGATCAATAAGAAAAAATCCAACATTAAAAATGAGCAAGGTAGACTTCTGGGAAGATAGCAGACTAGTAAGACACTGGAATCTCTTCTCCAGAAAAATAGCTAGAGGACAAGCTGAAACAGCCCCGGAAAAGATCTTCTAGGGTTTAGGACAGCAGGTGAAGGCTGCACACCACCCAGAGGAGAGAGGGACAGAAGAGGGAAATCACGACAACAGAACCATGAGTTGCAAGTAGCAGCTTCTGCTGCTGCTGGCACCCTCCCCCACACTCTTCAGAATTCTCGGGCCTCTGGGCCTGTGACCACAGACAAAGGGGGGCTTCAGGGATCTGCCACTCCTGGAAAGGGGAGAGAGAGACACACAGCCTTAGGCTGACTCAGGTTCTGACCTGAAATTTGGGCTGCGGAGCCCCACGGACCCTTCCACACGGCGGGTTTGCCCTGGTAGCTTAGAAAGGACTGGAGAAATCCGACCCTCCCAACCTCCCTCTCTTCTAGCCTGGACTAATTGTTGAGTACACCACGGGAGAGGGGAGAGAGAGCCTGGGGCTGACCCTGCTTTGGACTCCCAGGTTTGGTCTACCCTGTCACGAGAGCCCTTCCAGGCCGGGTAGGGCTGCGCCATTGTTTGCCTTGGAGCCTGCAAGGGGCTAAAGATATACAAACCTCCCAATCTCCTCCTCTACTAACAGGGACTGATTGTTGAGGATTCAGAAGGGAGTGGAAATATTTCCTAGCTGGGAAAAGGGGGACGCTACGAGAGAAGTCTGGAGAACTGTCTCAGAAAGTTTGAATCACAGGGCACAGGGCTCTATCAAGACAGGAAGCTCTATCACATTGATCTGGCCTGTGTCAAAACAAATATGCTCCAACCAGGCATTAAATTGAGAGCTGCCAACAAGCACAATCTCCTGGCAGACTAAGGAAATGCACATAAGAAAATTAATAAGTAAGAGAGGCTTTTCCTGGCCTCTATAGCCTCGCTGCCCAAGGCCCTAGGAAACGACTCTACAACCAATTACTGGGTCCAGTGCCCAGTTTTGGGCAACCAGCAGAACAATCCTAACAATCAAGGTTGAGCCAAAAATCAAAGAGCTGTGGTAACTCACAGCCTCCTGCCACTAAAACCCCATAAAAGAGAAAGAGATAGAGCATCTAAGTAAAATACAAACTAACCAGATGCCTAAGCACCAACAAAAAATTATGAGCCATACTAAGAAAATAGAAGACATGGCCCAAGAAAAGGAATACAGGAAAGTCCCAGAAGAGATGCAGAATTTGAGAGAACTAATTAGTGAGATGAGCTCAAATTTCCAAAATCAAATTAATGAGATGAAAGTGAATATAGTTAAAGAGATCAATAACATCAAGAAGTCATTGAGCGAACGCAAAGAAGAATTTGAAACACTGAACAGAAAAGTAACAGAGTTCATGGGAATGAAAGACACAATAGGTGAAGTCAAAAATACATTTGAAGCATACAAGAGCAGACTTGAAATGATAGAAGAAAGAATAAGTGATACTGAAGACAGAGCAGCTAAAATTGAAGAGAGAAAAGAACAGAGAGAGAAAAGAATGGAAAAAAATTGAGCAGGGGCTCAGAGAGTTGAATGACAACACAAAATGCAAAAACATACGTGTCATGGGAGTTCCAGCAGGAGAAGAGAAAGGAAAAGGGGCAGAAAGAGTATTTGAGGAAATAATAGCTGAAAATTTCCCAACTCTCACGAAAGAAATGAACTTACATGTCCAAGAAGCACACCGTACCCCAATAAGAATAAATCCAAATAGACCTACACTAAGACACATATTATTCAGAATGTCAAATGTAAAAGATAAAGAGAAAATTCTCAGAGCAGCAAGAGAGAAGCAAACGATCACGTACAAAGGACGTCCAGTAAGACTTAGTGCAGATTTCTCTTCAGAAACCATGGAGACAAGAACACAGTGGTATGATACAATTGGGAAACTGACAGAGAAAAACTGCCAGCCGAGAATTCTTTATCCAGCAAAACTGTCCTTCAAATATGAAGGTGAATATAAAGTATTCACAAACAAACAGAAACTAAGAGAGTTTGCAAAAAAGAATCCACCTTTGCAGGAAATATTAAAGGAAGCCTTAGAACCTGAAAGAAAAAGACAGGAGAGAGAGGATTGGAGGAGAGTATAGAAGAAAGAAAAGCAGAAAGGATAACCAAAAGAGTAAAAAGAGAGACAAAAATAAGATGACATATGAAAACCAAAGAAGAAAATGGAGGAAATAAATAGTGCATTTTCAGTAATATCATTGAATGTGAATGGATTAAATTCCCCAATCAAAAGATACAGGCTGACACAATGGATAAAAAAACATGAGCCATCCATATGCTGCTTACAAGAAACTCACCTCAGACCAAGGATACAAGCCAGCTGAAAGTAAAACAGTGGAAAAAGATACTCCACGCGAATAGTAAACAGAAAAGAGCAGGGGTAGCTATACTAACATCAGACAAAACAGACTTCAAATGCAAAAAAGTGATAAGAAATGTGGAAGGCAATTATATATTAATAAAAGGGACGATCCTCCAGGAAGATATAACAGTCATAAATATCTACACACCTAACCAGGGTGCCCCAAAATATATGAGACAAACTCTGGCAAAACTGAAGGGAGAAATAGACATTTCTACAATAGTCGTCGGAGACTTCAACACCCCTCTCACATCATTAGATAGAACAACTAGACAGAAGATCAACAAGGAAACAGAGAACTTGGACAACATGATAAACAAGTTAGACCTAACAGACATATACAGAACACTGCATCCAAACTCAGTGGGTTATACATTCTTCTCAAGTGCCCATGGATCTTTCTCCAAGATAGACCACATGTTGGGTCACAATACAGCTCTCAATAAATATAAAAAGATTGAAATTATACAAAGCACCTTCTCAGATCATAATGGAATGAAACTAGAAATCAACAGGAAAAAAGTAAATTTGCAAATGTGTGGAGACTGAACAACACACTCCTAAATATGCAGTGGGTCAAAGAAGAAATTGCAAGTGAAATCAGTAAATATATTGAGATAAATGAAAATGAGAACACAACATATCAAAACTTATGGGATACAGCAAAGGCAGTCTTGAGAGGGAAATTTATAGCCCTAAATGCCTATATTAAGAAACAAGAAAGAGCTAAACTCAAAGTTTTAACTGAACAACTTGAGAAACTAGAAAAAGAACAGCAAACCAATCCCAAAGCAAAAAGAAGGAAAGAAATAATAAAGATTAGAGTGGAAATAAGTGAAAATGAGAACAAAAAAGCAATAGAGAAAATCAACAAAACCAAAAGCTGGTTCTTTGAGAAGATCAATAAAATTGACAAACCCCTCGCTAGACTAACAAAGAAAAAAAGAGAGAAGATGCAAATAAATACAATCAGAAATGAAAGGAGGGAAATTACAAATGACCTCACAGAAATAAAAAGAATCATAAGAGGACATTATGAGAAACTATATGCCAACAAACTAGACAACCTGGATGAAATGGACAAATTTCTAGAAACTCATAACCAGCCTACACTGACACAACAAGAAATACAAGAACTTAACAAACCAATCACAATTAAGGAGATTGAATCCGTCATCAAAAATCTCCCAGCAAAGAAAAGTCCAGGACCAGATGGCTTCACAGGTGAGTTCTACCAAGCATTTCTAAAAGAATTAACACCAATCCTGTTTAAACTCTTCCAAAAAATTGAAGAGGAGGGAAAATTACCCAACACATTTTATGAAGCCAACATCACCCTAATACCAAAGCCAGATAAAGATTCCACAAGAAAAGAAAATTACAGACCAATCTCTCTCATGAACATAGATGCAAAAATTCTCAACAAAATACTTGCAAATAGAATCCAACAGCATATCAAAAGACTTATACTTCACGATCAAGTGGGATTTATTCCTGGCATGCAAGGCTGGTTCAACATAAGAAAATCAATCAATGTAATACACCACTTTAACAAATTGAAGGAAAAAAAGCACATCATCTCAATAGATGCACAAAAGTCATTCGACAAAATCCAACATCCTTTTTTGATAAAAATACTTCAAACGATAGGAATAAAAGGAAAATTCCTCAATATGATAAAAGGCATATATGAAAAACCCACAGCCAACATCATACTCAATGGGGAAAGGTTGAAAGCTTTCCCCCTAAGATCAGGAACAAGACAAGGATGCCCACTGTCACCATTGTTATTCAACATTGTACTAGAAGTACAATAGCGAGGGCAATTAGACAAGACAAAAAAATTAAAGGCGTCCAAAAAGGAAAAGAGGAAGTAAAACTCTCACTGTTTGTGGATGACATGATCCTGTATTTAGAAAATCCTGAAGTATCCACAACAAAGCTACTTGAACTAATAAATGAGTTCAGCAAAGTGGCAGGATATAAGATCAACACACAAAAATCAGTAATGTTTTTGTACACTAGTACTGAACAACCTGAGGAGGAAATCTGGAGAAAAATTCCATTTTCTATAGCAACAAAAAGACTCATATACCTAGGAGTTAATTTAACCAAGGAAGTACAGGACCTATATGCAGAAAACTACAAAACAATGCTAAAAGAAATTTTAAAAGACCTAAACAAATGGAAAGACATTCCATGTTCATGGATTGGAAGAATAAATATCGTGAAGATGTCAATCTTGCCCAAACTGATTTATAGATTCAATGCAATGCCAATCAAAATCCCAACAGCTTACTTTACAGAATTAGAGAAGGCAATTACCAAATTCATCTGGAACGGTAAGTACACCCGAATAGCCAAAAGTATGGGAGGAATTTCACTGCCTGAACTTGAAACATATTACAAAGCTACAGTGGTCAAAACAGCATGGTACTGGCATAAAGATAGATATATCGATTAGTGGAATAAAATTGAGAATCCAGAAATATACCCTCACCTATACAGTCAACTGGGATTTGACAAACCTACCAAGCCCACACTGATGGGAAAAAACAGTCTCTTCCACAAATGGTGTTGGGAGAACTGGATATCTATAACCAAAAGAATGAAAGAGGAACCCTATCTCACCCCCTATACAAGAATCAACTCAAAATGGATCAAAGATCTAAATAGAAAAGCCAGGACCATAAAACTACTAGAAGAAAATGTAGGGAAACATCTTCAAGACTTTGTAGTAGGTGGTGGTTTCTTGGACCTCACACCCAAAGCACGTGCAACAAAAGAAAGAGTAGATAAATGGGACCTCCTCAAAATTAAACACTTTTGCACCTCACAAGACTTTGTCAGAGGGTGAAAAGGCAGCCAACTCAATGGGAAAAAAATATTTGGAAATCACATATCTGATAAGGGTTTAATATCCAGGATATATAAAGAGATGTTACAACTCAACAATAAAAAGACAAATGACCCAATTAAAAAATGGGCCAAAGACTTGAATAGACATTTCTCCGAAGAAGAAATACAAATGGCAAAAAAAAAAACACATGAAGAAATGCTCAACATCACTCATGATTAGGGAAATGCAAATCAAAACTACAATGAGATATCATGTCACACCTATCAGAATGGCCACTATTAAAAAGACAGAGAACTACAAGTGTTGGAGAGGATGTGGAGAGATAGGAACACTTCTTCACTGTTGGTGGGAATGCAGGATGGTACAACCACTATGGAAGACTGTTTGGCAGTTCCTAAAGAAGTTGAATATAGACTTGCCATGTGACCCTGCAATACCAATACTGGGTATATACCCAGAAGAACTGAGAGCAGTGACACGAACAGACATCTGCACACCGATGTTCATAGCCACATTATTCACCATTGCCAAAAGTTGGAAACAACCCAGGTGTCCATCAACAGATGAATGGATAAACAAACTATGGTCAATTCACATGATGGAATATTATGCAGCTGTAAGAAGAAATGAAGTCATAAAGCATATGGCAACATGGATGAACCTGGAGGACATTATGTTGAGTGAAGCAAGCCAGACACAAAAGGACAAATACTGTATGAATGCATTACTATGAACCAAATATATTGTGTAATATATTGTTTGATTCAAAAAAAAAAATTTACATGTATCCATTACAAAAAAAAAAAAAAGAAAGAAAAAAGAAATGAGTTACAGATAATGTTCTGAGTTTCGGCCCCCAGGTTAGCTATGTTCAATCATTGATGTTCATAAATAATAAATTTGAGCTAATTGGCAAACATTAAAAAAAAAAAAAAAAAGTTTACCTTAAAAAACAAAATTCTCTGCCTCCCATCCCCCCACAGGATAAAGACCCAAACCCCTCACCATGGGCCCCCACTGTGGGCTAGCCCCCCAGCCTCCTAGCTGCAAGGCCCGGGATGCCCCCTACCCCTCCCAAGCACCTGGCCTTCTCTAGTCCTCTGTCTTGGCCCCCTTTCACAGAGGCACATGCTATTCCTTCAGCCTGGGGTTCTTCCTCGCCCTCATAGTGTAGCCATTACTTAAGCTCTCCTCACCTTCAGGAATCAACTCAAGTGTCTCTTCTCTGAGAGCCTTCCCTGTCCCCCTGTCCACCTCCAGGACTAAATTAGATCTGCCGGTCCTATGACCTCGCGACTCCATTTTCTTCCACCTTGTGGAACCCATCATTGTTTATAATTAGATTTTACCAGAGTTCATGAAGGAAAATACAGGCTGGCAGTTAAATTTGCATTTCAGATAAACCACAACTTTTACCAAAAACTTAAAATTAAAAAATATATATATTTAGTATAAGTATGTCCCAAATATTGCATGGGACATACTTATACTAAAAAATAATATAAGTATGTCCCAAATATTCCCAGAGGAGTGGATTTGGCTCAAGCTGTTGATCACCTGCATCCCACATAGGTCCCAGGTTCGGTTCCGGGTACCTCCTAAACAGCAACAACAACAACAAAAAAAAAAAAAAAAAAAAAACAAGCAAAACAAACAAAAAACCCAAGTCAGGGGAGCTGATGTGGCTCAGTGGTTGAGCACCGGCCTCCCACATATGAGGTCCGGGGTTTGATCCCCAGCCCCCGGTACCTCAAAAGAAAGAAAAAAAAAATTACCTGGGACATACTTTACTTATACTAAGATTTTCCTAGATTATCTGGTGGACCAATGTCATCACATGGTCCTAATAAAAGAAGGTGATGTGATGACAGAAGCAGCCAGGGAAAAGGCCACGTGATGTGGGGCCACAAGCCAAGGAATGTGGCTGCCTCTAGAAGCCCGAACAGGCAAAGCAGGACATCCTTCCCCGGAGCCTCCAGAAGGGGGACACAGCTCCGCCAACACCTGGATTTCCGCCCAGTGTTATTGATTTTGGACTCCTGACCTTCGACCCTGTACGAGAATAAATCAGTGTGGTTTCAAAAAAAAAAGAGCAAGGGTCAGGAACAGGAAATTCACAGAGGAGATCAAATGACTAATAATCATATGAAAAGTTACTCAACTTCACTAGCAATGGGAAATGCAAATTAACGTAACCAAGTGTGATTTTTAAATGAAGTATTTTTGCCTATGAGGTTGGGAAAATTAAAAAGATTGCTAAAATATAAAGCAGGTGAAGAAAGGGTATGTGTACACTTTGCCCATTTAACAGAGGAAAGGAAGTTACCACTATAGCAACAATAGCATGCATCTCTGTGAATTTGGGGGTTTTATCAATTAGACATTGAATATAATTCAAATAAAATTAAATAATGTACTCTAAGAAATATTATTCTTTTTCCTTTTATAAATGGAAAGTTAAAGTGCACTTCAAATCTAAAAATATAGCTTCTTTAGATTTCAATAATTTTGCCACTATTATATCATGAAAAACGATAAAATATTAAAATAGTATTTTCATTTCCTTTCATAAGCCATCTAGATTAAATTATGAACTGAAAATATATACAAATGTGATTTTTTTGATAGTGTAAAAGCATTCAAACTACTTCCTCTTGATTCCATAAAGAAATAAAGTGCAAAGAACATATTTCAGTCATTCTCAAGTACTAGAAAACCAACCATTTCAGACTGCTGCAATTAGGCAGTGCTGGGTATTGGGCATAAACGTCTCATTCTCTGCATTAAAAAAAAAAAAACAAAAAAAACCACACACACACACAAAAACAAGCTTTTCCTCTTTATTCTATAGTGGATTTTTAATCATCTAAAAAATTTCTATCAATTACAAACATAAATGTGGCATTCATTTTGCCTTAACTTTATAGATTACAAGAGCTTGTTTCTCAGTACTTCTAAGAGTGATTCCTAAATGTTTTCATCCCATGATTTTCCTAAGGGGTAGGGAATACCATGGTTCCTGTTTGAATGCTATTAGGAAGGCAAGAATTAAAAAAAAAAAAAAAGTTTGCCTAATGTGGAAGCCATTAGTACTATCAGTTCAATTACTTCTACTTCTCCTTCTGGGAGTGGGTACATAGGATTGCACTTCCCTCCCCTCCTTGAAGTTAGTAGGTCCATAGCATTTGCTAAGGAAGTGTGAGCAAAAGTGATGAATATTACCTTCACGTAGAAACTCTAAGAACAAGTGCATGATTCGCCATACTCTTTTTATTCCCACTTGCATGGGACCAGCAATATATAAGATGGTGGCTGTTTTGGCACCCAAGGTCTCTAAATGATCAGTATGAGCAGAGAGATCACCCCTCTGAGTGGACAGGAACCAAAGGTGAGATAGAAACCTATGTAGGTTGAAGGCACTGAGGTTTGGGGGTTATTTCTTGTCATAGACATAACTGCCCTCTTCTAATACCTAGGGTGACATTTTGGAGATGATCCATATCTCATCTAAAGTATGACTTCCATAGGAAAAAGAGAACAGATGACAGGGCAGCAGGGGGTTATGAAAAGATAATAAAGGAAAGCAAATTGAGATTCTGCCGATCTAATAGATAAAAATGGCAGTTTAGATTCAAAATTCCCAAGTTTTATATGACCTTCCTAAAAATGACCACTCCTGATAAACACTAGTCCAATTTTATTACAAAATCATTTGTTTAAAGTTTTAAACTTATCGAAGCACAAAATTACATGAGTTGCATTCTGATGCAAGCAACAAAATATACATATCACTATTGAATCTCTTATACAATTCAACAAGTATAAAGAGCACAAAATACATCTTTTCTCATAACAAAGAAAACCACATTTCATCTACTAAGAAAATGTGTCAGTAACAAGTTGAAGTCCAATTTTATATAGTAGCTAGTAAAATATTCTGACACCCAGATGAAGAAGTAAGGAAGTGTACATTTGTAGGCTTTATATTCTAATTTAGGCAGTTTACTAATTTGGAGCAATTGTGGTGATACAGGTGAAGCTGGTAATAGGTTTCACAAAAAGTTCACTCTATATGCGTAATACGTGCGCGGTTATTTGCGTTCTAAATTCAGATTAGGCACAAAACTAAAATAGGTTTTTCTTTTTAAGTATGAAAGTGAGCAACAAGACTGTTTGTTACATGACTCAGATAGATAAATGTGTATGTATGTGTGTGCATGTTAACTTTTAGGCATTTTTCCATTTTAAGTATGTAGATAATGAGAAACAACTTTCTGCCTCTAGGAAAAATATTGTTTAAAGCATATTTCTTTCACCTAGCTAACCCCATCAGTGAAAGTTCTGAAATTTTAAGATGCACCCAGAGCTAATTATGAGTCAGCAACTCTCTTTCCTTGTAATCATAATCATAAAAAGCCACACATTTTGGAGTCTCATTTTTTAAAAAACCTCACAAACACTGTAAACAAAAGCCTGTTTTTTCAAGTAATTTCTCCAGAATAATTATGATCAAATATTATATGAAATTGTTTGAATAATACTTTACTCAATGAAAAGGAAATCCAGTTATTCTGGTTGTCTACTTATGAATTTAAAAATACAGATGAAAATACTTCAAACTGGTAAAGTTGCTGAAAACAATTTGTACTATTTTCAGAAATCTGAACAAAAATCCTTCCACTTTGAACATTTTATGAAAGTTATGGGATCTATTTTTCATTGAACAATAAATTGTCAACCTACACTGTAACAGAAATAAATTCTAAAATCAGATATGCACATTGTTGTGTACACTTTCTTTTCTTTTCCTTAGAAGAAAAGCCTAAAACAATGTAAAGGGATATTATTTTATTAATTTTTTAATGTCTATTTCTTGGGTTTAACATCATCATAAGACCAATCTGGTTGTCCTAAACCAATGCTCAGAAACATAGATAACCCTCCCCTGTGGCTCTCCCAAATCTTGAGGGACTAGAACATTGAGCGATAAAACCTAGAGTGACTCCTCTATCATCCCCTGAAACCTAGCATGCTCACGCATTCACACACGGTCATGTCCAAATAGTTCCTCAATACAATTATGCACGGCCAGGGCTACTGCAATAGAGCAACAATTCTGCCGCTAGGTTAGAAGTCTCAAGGAGAAAAGACCTGGAACCTTGGAATGTGAGTTTCTTCTCCATGCCTCCTCCCAGCTGCAGTCCACGGAAGTCTCCACTACAGACGCTCCTCAGGGCAAAGAGGAAGGATGGGGCTTTGGTTCCTTGTGCCTCAATTCAACTGACACCAACCTTAAGTGGCTGTGGGAAATAAATATCTCCTCTGAACTATGTCAAAGTTCTTTTGAGCTTTAAGGGCTCTTGAAATACATGAGAACATTTATGTATTGTAACAGCAGTCACAAATTGTAATGGCTTTAAAAAAAAAAACACACTAGAGATATATATGTGTGTGCATGTATATACATACACCAAACTAACCAATGTGTAACAGTCAGTTTAAACTTAGGTTAAACTGCTAGTTTAAATTTAAAATGCACAAAACTTTGCAATTTCATGCTCCTTTTGTACAAGGAAATTCTTGTATGCAATTCCATTTGGTAAGTATTTATCAAGCATCTATCATGTGCTCTATTTATGAGAACAATTTAAATTGGTGTGATTAATCATTTACTGGTTTTAAATTAAGAATATCCTGTGTCTGTGTGTACATGTGTATTTCCTGCTTTTAAATCCACTGGCAAAATGTTTGCCTTTAAATCTTCGAGGTGGCTATTTACTTTTCTTTTAATTTATTTATGAGAATTCACCAATTCACTTTAACAAAGACTACCAATGTAAATTACTAGTCAAGAAAAAAAAATTAAGAATATAATCATTTAAGTCTAATTGAACTGCACAGATTTTTTGGATTTTAAAAATGGACCCAAATTAATGAAAGCAATGAATTCTTTTAAAGAAATGCCTTTACCAATCATAGAGCAGAACATTTTGAATGATTACAGAAAAAATCACTTGGGTTGAATCAAATAAGGAAGGGGGAAATCTGCATTATTACTGGGAAATTTGGGGAGAGATTATTATACCTTGATGACTCCAATTAATCAATTCAATGATTCCCAAATGCTTGGCTAATTGCCAGTCCTTCCCTTGGCTCTGGTAGTAACAGGCATTATAAGATGCCATCTTACATATCTAGGGAACCTGCTAGCAACAGAAGTTCCTGATGTCCTTTTCTGTGTGTGTGTGTGTGTGTGTGAGAGAGTGTGTATGTGAATGTGTATGTATACAGCAAGAACACACTAGCTTCAGTCTTTGAATACTATATGTAGATTGTGTTTCTATAGTTCTCTGACAAAGAAATGACAGCTCAAGTTAAAGTGCCTTTTGTCAATGTTGCTTGCACCTAACACTAGGGTTTAGGTTCTGTTTGTTTGCATTACCCATTGTAGATGGGAGAACTTGGGAACTTCTATAATGCAAGTTACCTGTATATGTGCTGAGATTGAGCCTTCATTTCTCTAAAAATTATTTATTATGCATCAGTGCACTAGAATTTTTCAGAGGATAAAGGGATTATATGCAAACTGTGCAAATCCATGGCTTACTAAAAAAAACCTTCAAACAATTTATCGTCATAGTAATAAATGCAAGCAGTTATATTTGCAAATATGACAAGGAAGGGCTCATTCTAAATAAGTTACAGGGTCCAGCAATGTAACTTCCAGACAAGCCATATATGGAGGTCGTTATCATAAGCCCTACAGAGAATCCCATGTGATATGACCATGTGTATACTGGCTGAGGCTACACAATAAGTGGTTTTAAAAAAAGCCCAGAAAAAAATAATGTGGGGGCTCCATTTCAGTGTGTCTGGTCTAGGAACAGCTACACAGCAGTGACCCCACAATGGCCATTTTGACATATAGGTAGTATCAAGATGTTCTCTGGCAAATAGGACAAGTAATTTCCTTAGGCCTCAACAGTCATACACTGAAAACATGGATCACATAGATAGGCTCAAAATCGCTTTCAATTTGCCTCCCACAGCATTATTTCATTTTGTTTACCCAAAGTTTGCACAAAGTAAGTGGAAATGTGAAATTATCCAGTTAATTTAACAAATTTCACTAGCCGAATCTTACAGAAGTATCCCCCAAACTACATGCTGAGATCCTAATTTTCCAGTTAGGCTATAAAGACAATTATCCAATTAACTGAAATATTGCCAAAACTTTTCTTAATTTTGCTGTATACCTACACTGACTTACTGTCCTATTGAACTAGGTGCTTGCTGGCTTATTTTCTCTGCAAGTGGTGACTCAGAAATAGCAGCAACCTTTAAAGAAGTTTTTATGGAGCTTAGCTCCCAAATATGTAAGCTGATGACGTGCACTCCACAACAGCGTCTGGCAATCTTGTAGAGATTCTTAAGGACAGCTTTCCGTAGAAGGATATACACCCAGGGATCTAAGATTTGATTCCATGTTGCCATTCGGAGAGCAAAAAGCGTCGTTTCACAAGTCTCCAGAGAACGATTTCCATTTATTCCAATGTTGGCCATTGTCACCTGGAAAACAAACAAAATAGGGAAATCAATTGATACAGACTTTTTCTCATGGTATTCATTCCACTTTCCACAAAGTGATGTTATCACAGACAAAACAAAATGAACAATAGCTGAAACATTGATGCATACATTTGAATCCTTTGGATTCAAATTGACATGAGAACTATAAAAATGATAACTTCTATGGTAAAGCAAATCTGCACAACTAGAATGACTCAAGGGAATACAAACAATAATACCAGTAACTGAGCTTCTCTGACTCCTAGGAAAAGTAAGTTCAAAGCCAACACATATTTGTATATTTCAATCAAAAAATTAAAGTGTATTTAAGTAAGTAAATTGAAGTATAGATAAGCTAACAGAGTTTAAAGATGAATTTAGAGCATCTGATATTAATTTATGCATGGCACATGACATTGTTCTGTAAAGTTACTTTTTAGAATTTTCTGCTTGGTTACTACAATGATACAAATGTCATCCATTTCATATTCCCTTTTCTGCAACCCTCACCCCAGCCTTAACTTGGTTAAAATATTCCAAAAAGTATGCAATGCAAATTTCTAAGGGCTTTGAGGAAATGAGTTCCCCCTCCACACTAACACTGTACCTTAATAACAATGTATATTTTGGATCCATATCTCCATTTCCTGACCACCATGATGTTGAAGAGATCATATTTGTGGAATCAGTTCCACAAATGTTCCTAACAACCCATCAGAACTGGTCAAATTGACCACGGCTTTGACTTCCAAACAGATGAAGAACAGACAATCAGGAAGCTTTGAAAACATCTTAGACTACACAAAACAAACAAGAAATAAATGAACAAAAGAGGTGAAGCCGAAAAATTAAGGAAGGCTTGGACTATGATGCCACCAAGATAAATCCCAATAAAAAGAAAATCAAGTCCTCCTGGTCTCATTAAAGAACCATTGTCAGACATAAATGTCTTAATTTGGCCTGATAAGACTAATGGTGGAAGGATAACTATCCCTTAATAAAACCTTCACTATCTACACAATACAATACAAACTCCTTAGCAGCCCCCTTGAAGATGCACCTGGAGTCTACCTCTAAAATCTCATTTACCCTACACATACCCTATGCATCAACCACTGTGAAGCCTTACCTGGCCCAGAGACACCATGGTTTTTCTGTACTTTGGCTTGTGTGACTCTTCTTGTTTTGAACTCCTACTTCTCCTGTCTCTTTTTGAAAAACTCCCATCCATCCTTCAAAACCCATGTAAAAATGGGCTCACTTCCATGAAACTTCCCCCAACTTCACCAAGACAAATTAGTAAGTTGCTTCCTCCTCTGGGCTCCCACAGCACCCTGTCCATATTTATGCATTTACCTATAGATTTTTTAGTATCACTTACTTTTTTTTTTTCTCATATCTAGTACAAAGCTGACCCTTAGGATGTACTCATAGCGTTGGAATGAATTAAATCCATGTGTAATGTTTATTCATTAAGTCTATTTCTAGAAGCGAAGCAAACAGAAACATCATCAATTAGAAGAGTCTAGTATTTTGAGGCTTAAAACACTTCTAAAATTTTTAATACAAAAGCATCCACTAGTGAAGGATTCCTGGGTGGTTTGTTACCACTAAAAGGAACTGGATCTTGGGTGTGCAGATCCCTTGGGAAATGGTTCATTCTCTTGAAGTTCATTTCCTGTGGAAATCATGCGTGAAACTGCAAACCTAAAAGTCCTGTAGCTAAATAGGGCTGACCAAGTTTTCAATACAAAAAATATAGCAGTCCCCACACAATAGTGCTTAGGTCAGGGACAGAATTCTTGTATCACTGCCCCGCCCCCCACCCAAACTGGAATGGAGAAATAAAACTATATAGTCCAGTTCGTCTTAGGAGACAGCAGGGCCAAGCCCTGACTAGCAGATGAATTGAGACATTTTTACTTTATATATTTTCTTTACTCACCAAATATTAATTGATTATCTGCTGTGTGCCAGGCAACGTGCTACAGGCTGAGAAAACAATGGTGAACAAAATAGACCTTGTGCCTGCCCTCATGTAACTTAGAATCTAGTTTGCTGGATTTTTTTTGTCATAAGGATAAACAAATAAATGTTTCTCTTGCATCATGAATAATAATTGGGCACATTTCCTATTAATGAGTAGGTGTGTTTGTGGGGATCTCAGAGCCCAGCCAAGACACTGCTCCCCGATTGGGAATAAAGACATTCTGTGTAACTGCACAGGGCAGCGGGCCCTGGTATAGAGATGTGCTAATTAAAAGTGCCTGAGTTATATGGCAGGCACTTCTCTGGTTCTCCTCTCTCTTCTGCAAACGGTTATTTAATCACTAGCTGCAAACAGCTTCATTGGTTAAATTTAGACAGTAGAACTACAGAGGATTATTTTTTCTCCTTTGGTTTATCTTTAATTTACTCATTTTTTAGATAGATCATGCATTGCTTTTGTAATTTGTGCTTTTCCCCAAAAAATAAGTTTGTGGACTATACTACTTTACTAGAAAACCAGAGCCAATGTAGATTATTTACGCACGTTTCTCTGTGAGGAATAAAGTAGCACTGAAGTTGCCACAAAATTGCCTGAAATGCTTAAGACCTGATAAGACTGGCAGGAGCTGGGACAAGAACGAGGCATGTCTGCACATCGGGCCAACAAAAACTCCTCGAGGCCCCTTCCCTGGACCCTGCCGACAGTCACCGCACAAGGCCTGGGAGCATTCTTCCCTGGCTGGCCCACCCAAACTTGAATTCCAGGAAGCTGCAAATAGATTCTCATCACACACACAGTCTTTTATCTGGTGTCCAAGAGCTACCAGCACATAGAACTGGAGAAATAGTACATGTTATTTTTCTAAATTATATTACTTTGAACTTTGGCAGATGTTGGCTATTCATCTTTGTTAAGGATTAGAATTCTAACTGAGAAGTGGACACGGTCCAAGTGTTAGGATATTCCATGGACAAATCAGTGAATTAATCTGACACCTCTAATCTGAAATGGCACTCAACACTAAGACAGAAATAATGAGGTCAAAGTGAATGAGAAGAAGAGTTTATGTGCAAAGCAGGTTGAAAAGAGCAAAATAGATAGATGATGTAATAAAATCTCCATTCATTTAGGCCATATAATACAATTATGTCAACTGTTGAAGTCAACAAAATTGATTAATCTCCAGGCCACTATACTCATACATAGCAGCGCCCAAGTTTGCTCAAGTTTTACTCTGGAAGTTATTTCATTTTCTCCTACCCTATACCTGTATGTATAGGACTACCAGTTTGCTGTCTACAGTTTAAAACAGTGGTAAATTGAAGAATTAAGCTTCAGTTAATTTGGGTATTCATAAAAGTTAATCAAACAGCAAGTAGTTTTGAGTGTCTACTTTGAACTATGCATTGTGCTAGATGCTAGAGATGCAGAGATGATATACAGACAAGTCCAATCTAATACATGATAATTTTACTTAACTAGATTTTATTTCTGTCACTAAAATATAGGTTTCTTGAAGGCAAATATCTTTATCTCATTGGTTCACCTTGCATACAATAAGGAAGTCAATTAATATTTGTTGAATCAGCTGAATGAAGTCCCTTATGAAGAAAAACTGACAAGTAAGTAGTATAATAAAGACAAGTAAAAGGTGCAACACATGGGGCTGTTTACTGTACATAATCCACAGATATGGTCATTAAAAACAAGTTTCTGCAATCTTTCTAGTACTTCAAAACTTCGGTTATTCTGACTCTAATATTTTGAATTTATTGTGATTCTGAGAAAACTGTCCTGAATTTTTCCTTGGCATTATTTTTTAAGGAAACTTAATTGAATACATAAGCAAAACTATCTCTGGTGGAATGTTCAACTTCTTTAGATATCAAATCATTTTCTAGAATTTTTTCAACATCTATTTTCATATGAACAATGTCTAAGCAATTATACATAGTTCTCAAATAGTCATAGAAGCACTTATTTTCATTCATAATTAATCTTATTCATGAAAGCAGACTGTTCTTTCCCTCCTTTCTGTCATCTTGGATGAAGACTAGTTCAGAAAAGTTTCTTTGGGGGAGTGAAAGTATACACAGAAGTGCAATTCATTGATTTGCTAATTATTGCCTCTTATCACATTATCATCCAAAGACTAATCTTTAAATTAGACACTTATATAACCACAGAGAGAGAGTGTTAATTGTGATTGTACAATTACAATCCAACCTTACAGTATGGTGAAAAGTGTTCATCTGGCCAAGGGAAGACCATTATGTCTCTATGTTTAGAGAATTTTAACCTATGTATTAATTTAGATAACTAATGGGATTGTACCTATGTGTATTTTCAAATGAGAAATTTGATTTTAATTTACCTTCAATGGCAATTTTGGGAAAAGATATATTATGTAAATCATGGAAACCATCTAAAATCAACAGGTGACTTTTAAGGTTAAGCATACTTGTGGTGATTTAGCTCTATGGCTCTTATTCTGCAAATAGAATATTTTATGCCTGCAACAGTGACTATAAGAACATTCAGAAAAAATGTGCTATTTTGCAACTCCTGAATAATATGTTTTTAAAAAACTGCAACAAATGGAAATGTAAATATCTGACAGTGCACATCTTTTCATCTATAAACTATTCCACCTCTAAATCATATAAATTTCTACATCACTAGATATAGAAGATGATAATATTTAAATAACTTCCCATTTATTGAATACCCATTAAAATTAAGACACATGGTGACACATGGTGAATGATTCAGGGATGAGTGAGGGACAGAAATATTAAAATTGCAAAAAAAAAAAAAAGAACAAAAGCATACTCTATTTCTTATACCATAGATTTAGGAGAGCATTGAAATATTGCCCAGCCCCAAAGTGCTACAAAATAAAAATCATTTGTACAGATTAATATTTTTCTTCTTCATCTGATGATTAACCTATGGCTCAACTGACAGCATAACTCTGTCTTTGCTTAAAGACTTTCAAAGTTTCAAGGAAATGAGGAAATAGGATGCACTGTATTGATATTACCCCCTTTGGAATGGAATAATCCCAAATTGTAATGCTTTATAAGCACCTATGCTCCTTCACACCTGCTGAGCAAATGATGTGAAAAATAAACAGTGAGAAAACTTTAAACTGAACAGAAAAGAAAAACAATGATAGGAAAGAAAAGAAAAAAATGTTGACATGGAAAAACAAAAAGATAATCTCTCTAAAAACAGTTCATGATAAACATCTGGAGAATTGATGTATTTTCATTTGTTATTCCAGCTGCTTCTCCCAGGCCTCCACATTTTTCAGCCTATTTGGTAGAAGATTTATGCCAAAATCTCCTAAGAATAACTTTCCATGGTCCCGTGCTGCTAGTTACATTATCTTGTTACATTACAAGATAATGTAATTTTTTTGACATTTTTCAAAAAAATAAAATATAGTTACTTACCCTTGGAGATTAAATACTAACAAAAATTAAATTAAATACAATTTATATACATACTATACCACATGTGACCATTTATTTAAAGAAAAAATTAGGAAATGCAAAATGATTACAATCAAAGATGTGTTCTACAGAACAAACAGAGATATACTGGGTTATAATGAAAGTGAATTCTTAATAATTGAATGAGAACAAAGAGTCATGAGAACATATTTACTACAAACTGCAGACAATAATAGAACTTGGCCTACTACCAAAATATGGCTCAGGACAAGACCTCAATAAGGGGTCATTCTGGCTTTTATGGGAGAACAGATTTTATACCCTGAATCAGGAGAAAGACAGAAAGTCTGCTTTAAACCAGAGCAGCATGCTATACCACCTAGGAGTGAGAGATACAGCCATGGATATTAACCAGAACTAGAACTGATTATTTCCCTGTGCTAGAAATAGTCTTCTTAACATGTTAGCTCAAATAATCCTCACAGCCCTATGACATATGTACCTACATCTTGTGGAGAAGGAAAAATGCTTAGCAAAATAAGGGACCTGCCCATGGTGAGTGTCAGGGCCTGAATTAAAGCCCATCCAGGGCCCATCCTCCTAGTGACTACATCAGTCTGCTTAGGGGCCCTGCAGTTTGCTTGCTCAACCTTTTCACCAAACTTCACCCAGGAGAGTAGAGAAAGCTTTCTAAGGAGTAGGAGACAATTACAGAGGCACTTGCCTGCAGGAACACTGACTTCCCAGCAACCAGGCATTGAAAGCAGGTCCTTGAGATCTGTTGCAATATCAAGAAAACTGCCTTTTCTGCCCTTGCCCTTAACCTTGTTTCTGCCAACAACTCCACTCACTCCAAGGCAGTGGTGAGAATAGAGGGAGAAGGCAATGCAGAATCCAGGCGCCGTCCTAGTTGTAAAAATGCCTGAAGAAGCCCTTGTCTTTCTTGCTTCAGATTAAAATAGATACACCTTTCCCCTGAGCCAGGAAGAGGATGATAGGTAGAAGCAAACAAACAAGTCTTAGGATTGATCATCTCCAAATCGGAGTGGTCCAGGAAATTCAGTTTAAATTTCTCAGCCCCAAACGAGTCATGGGTTGCAGGAAAAGATTATGTGTTTGTGTAATCACTACCACTAAAACTAACTTCATACTTCAGAGTGTAAAGCCAAAATGTAATTGAAGGGATTCCGAGAACAGGGGAAAATGAAATGTGCCTTCATTTATTCCACACAAATAGGATGATCTACATCCCCTGCATATGACAAGACAGAATCACAAAATCTTAGAGGATGCAGGAAAATTTCCTGTATCTAGTCCAGTCTTCACAAAGTAGAAATTCCTTGCAGGCATCATTAAGTATCTGCTGGAAAAGCTATAGCACTTTTTATGAGAGAATTTGTTCCATTTTTTAACTGCATGGAGTTTTGAAAGCTCTATTGTCATGAACTAAAATTTTCTGTATATATCCTGGTTTTGTTCTCCAGAGCAACATAGAATACGTTCCCCTGTTAAATAAATGCCAGACCTTTAAAATACTTTAAAAATAACACGAGTGTTATATATTTCTCTATTTCTTCAACTATTCCTCAACACGGTTTGCAAATCCCTGGCTGCCTACCTCTTACACTCTAGTTACTCAATCTACCTTTTAAAAAATGCACTGGCCAGAAATAAACACAACATTCCAATCAGTACAAAGTTCAGAGGAGCAATCATTTCCCGTGATCTGGACAAACTACTCCTAGCTTTGCCTCCAGGATTATGTTAGCTACTTTATCCCCTGCAGACACTCTGTGAACTGATCCTAGTTCTTAGTACTTGTGGGAAATAAGTTTATTACTTATTGTGATGGTTAGGGTAACGTGTCAACTCGTCCAGGTAATTGTGTCCCATTGTTTGGTCAAGCAAGCACTGGGTTAATTGTAATACAAGGACATTTCTGGACTCTAGTCACTAGTGAGTTTACTGCATAGATGGCTGATTACATCTACATCAACCAGGAAGATTGTCATCAGCAGTGAGTGATGCTTTATCCAATCAGTTGAGTGATTTCAGCATTCAGAGAGAATTTCCCATCTGGTCTTTGGACAGCCAACATCTCCCGCACTATTATAAGTGCTGAAGTTAGGAGTGGTAAGCAGAAAGCAGGAAAGGCAATTCAGGTCAAGGAGTCAAGCATTTATGGTGAAAAACAACAGAAATAAAAGAAATTGTATGTGTTCTTGTGTTCCACGAAATGTCTGACTTTCTGAGACCATTAGTATCTAGTCTGCCCTAATGTGACTTTTTACTTAGGATTATAAGAATCTGTTACAGTTAAAGCAAGCTTTAACTTTTTCAAGGTGATATATCATAAATCTTTGCTGTCCTTAGGGAAGGGTCATCATGTCTGTTAAAAATTGAGAAACATTAGAGTGGAGGAAGAGGAAAGACATGAACGACCCACGTAGGAGAGATCCCAGAAGGGTTTGGGAGCTTGCGGTGAGGGTGGGGGGCAAATCCCAGGTGCTGCGACATAGATTGCTATGTTTCGGAGGACGTTCTCACAGTCAAGGGAGTTCTGCCATCCCCACAACTCCTGCATAATAAATTGTTAAAGAAGCTTTCGTCAACCCACTGGTGGTCACTGAACATTCCTCTCGTACCTCCAGTTGCAGGAATGGAGCAGGAAGTGGGGTGGCCTGCACACAGTGGGAATAGTGGAATTCCTTTTCCTTAGTGTGTCTTCAAGGAAGGGGGGAGGAAGAACATGATTGTTACAGGGAAAGAGAAGAAAAGAGATGATAGATAGATAGATAGATAGATAGATAGATAGATAGATAGATAGATAGATGATAGATAGAGATAGAAAGAGATAGATAGGTATAGATTAGATATAGATATAGATAGATATAGATATAGATGATATAGATATAGATATAGATAGATATAGATATAGATATAGATATATAGATATAGATATATAGATATAGATGATATAGATATAGATAGATATAGATACAGATAGATAGAGATATAGATACAGATAGATAGAGATAGAGGTGATATAGAGATAGAAATAGAGACACAGAGAGAAGAGAGAGAGAGAGAGAGAGAGAGAGAGAGAGAGAGAGAGAGAGAGAAAGAGAGAGAGAGAGAGATCAACCCATTTCATCTTCACAGAACTCCCAGGGGAGGTTTCTATTTTTCTGATATTGCAGATAAGAAAACTGAAGCACAGAGGCACAAACTTGCCCAAATTCACACTGCTGGAAAGTGGGAAAGACAGAATTTAAACCCAAGTCTATCTGTCTTCAAATTGTGATCTGTCCACTACACCATTCCCAGTACTGAGATCAGCAGTGATACATCTATAAACATGATTAATAAAAATATAATAATAGCTAACATTTAGTGTATATTTACTGTATTTCAGGAACTGTTTTAATACTTTATTATCTCATTTAATCCTGATAACTTTTAAGAAGGCAGTATTATCCCTATTTTAAGATGAGGAAGCTGAGGCAAAGAGAGGTTAAGTAATTTGCCCATGTTTACCCAGCCAGGATTTGAATAGTGGGAGATGGTGGGGAAGGATTCATGATTGGCTACTTTGCATTAGTAGACCTCATTTTAACTCTCTGGGTTTCTATTTCTGTCTACTTATGTCTAGCTGTCCTTTTAGTTGATTCTTGCAGTCTCTCCCCCAGTACTTCTATTAATATATTTTGCTAATACCCTTTTTAAAACCAAGAGCCTACGCTAGTAGAAGTTTTGCTCCAAATCTCGTGTCCATAACAATAGATGTAACTGTACATCAGACAAAGTTGAACATTGTATAAGTTAGGTGTCATTCAGAAGGATGGCTGACAAAGTGATGAAAGGCAAAGGAGGATTATTTATCCCATGATGGAAAGGTAATAATAAAGAGAAAGCTTAACTAATAGATGTAAAGTGATAGGGTAAGACAATGCCCTGTATCTCCTCCTTTCCCTTCTTCATTCATACCTGTACCATGATAAATGTAGTGATGGTCATTTCAGCAGTTTCTTTCCTCTCCTCCTTGTGACTGCTCTTCAGAGTCCCTTTTGGACTCTTTCTTTTTAGAAAACTCAAAATTTATGTATTGGTCTAACATCGTCCTTATTCCATCATTTCCCTTCCTTGGCAACTTTGACAAAAATAAAAAGTCAGCAGGCAACATTTTAAAATCTTAGGAAAATAAAACGTGTATAAAACTATATATGCTGGTGTATACCCAGCCTTGTTACAAAAGTGATTTGAGGCCTTTTACTTAAAGCTTGCTTTTAAGAACATTTTAAACTTTGACTCTTTGTAGCTAAGATTATCTACAGCAAACCTATAGTTGGGCTAAAAATAATATTGACTCTGCTCTCATTATTGGCATTGACAGATGTGTAAGACAGTTTCATCTTAGTCAAGAAACGATTATCTAAAATTTCATAGCTAAAGCAATTATTAGCATTTCATCTATTATTTAAAGAGGAAAAAACCTAGTAGGAAATCCGCTAGTATAGGAGTCACACAGTTTCAGGAACAAAAGACTACTTTACTTGACTATTGACAACTATTAACTGTTTTAATAGTGAAAACTATAATATTGACAACTATTGACTGTTTTAATAGTGAAAGTGAACTGTACCAGTAAGATGTTATTTTATCCAGAGAGAAATTTCCAACTGGCACAGTTGGTTTATTATTACAGTAGTTTGGAAAGATTTTCTGAAGAATTTTCTAGGCTCTGGTACAATTTATTATCATTAATGTGAATTCTTAATGAAATGTGTCACTTTAAATATAAAAGATATCCATAAATTTTAGAGAAAATCTTTTTCCCATATAATTTTCAGCATTCTGAATACCTATCCTATCTCATGGCCTAAAATATTAACCAGAAACCTCAATTTCGAATCCATTTCCTCTACAAAAAATTCTAATGCAATGGCTACACACCACACAGTTCTTTCTCTTGGTACTTTGTTATGTACTGCCCATTCTTCAACTGATTCACAAGCAAATGCCATGGCCTCACTAGACCATCAACTCATCCAGAAAAAGACTTTGTATGTCTTGTGGACACCATTATCCCCAGTACCTTGCTCAATACCAGGAACACAGCAGGCACTCAATAAATACTGACTGTGGTGGTTTGAAGCTGTATATGCCCCAAAAGAACATGTTCTTAAATCTAATCCATTCCTGTGAGTGTAAACCCATGGTAAGTAGGATCTTTTGATGAGGCTACTTCAGTTAAGGTGTGACCCACCTCATTCGGGAGTACTTTATAAATGGAATGAATACAAAAACAGAGGAGAGAAAAGCCACAGAACCATACATTTTTGTATTCCATTAATCATTACTCCCCTGAGAACTCAGAAAACTCTAATTTCCTGGGAGAAGCGGGTATTGGCATAACAATGAAAACCAAAAATTGCAACAAATTATTTTGTTAGATCAAGACATAATATAAAAACACGTTGCCTTTATGCCATTTAAACTTTTAAATGAAGATTCTCACAGCTTTTTTTTAAATCACAAAAATGCAGATTTAAAATAAAAACAGAAAATTTACAGTCATTATTACAATTACTAGGTTAATGGTCTTTCTGAAAAAAAAAAAAAAAAAAAAAAAAAAAAACAGTACTAATTCCCAGATATCTATCTAACAGTCTTTAAAAAGCATTTTATCTTACCTAAAACCATATAGTTACTAACATGATTATATCCATGGCCATTGTGTCTTAAGTGTACAGCTTGAGAATTTGTCAAAGTGGTCTACTTAACAGAAAGGAAAACTTTAGCAATGCCAACTGCCATTTATCCTTAACAAAGCCTACAAAGACCTGCAAGATCTGTCTTCTGTGGTTCAGACTAAGTCCTACATCTGTTTTAAGGGTGAGTCATAGTTAGTTCTACAACAAGCACAGGTGCATTCTATCCCTTTTAATGAGTGACTGGAGCCCATCTATGAAATGTGTATTTGTGAGACCACTGGCGCAGGGAAGAATGTGCAGATTACTTCAATCTTTCTTTGGGACAATTTGGCAAAATATATCACAAGCCTGCATAAATTAGCAATTTCATGCCAATGAATTTATAGGAATAGTGTGCAACAGTCCACAGGGTATTCATCTGTGTGTTGTTTATAGTATGGAAAAATGGAAGCACCCTCCAAGAATCAAGGATTTGTGAAACACATTATAGTATACCCACACAGTGGAATAGTATGCAACCATTAAAATGACGTTGTCTAAAAATTCATATAGATAAGATAAAATATTTATAATGTAGTTAGGAGAAAAAGAAATTGAAAAATAATAGTACTTCAGTTGCATTAATATAATTATCATAACAGCTAAACTTATTGTACACTTACTATTTACCCTCTGCCATAGGTACCATCAAATATTCCCAGTTTAATAATGAGGAAAAAGAGCCAAAAAGAAGTTAACATTCCCAAGATCAAATAGTACAAATAACCTGACTTCTAAAAGAACACACTTCCTCCAGTCTCCCTAATATATATGTATTTGCTTTTAGAAATGCATGGGAGACTATGAAGAAAAATGTAAAAATATGTATTAATTTTCTCAGGCTGGCATAACACATGACCATTAATTTTGTGGCATAAAGCACAAATTTTTTCTCCGACAGTTCTGGAGGCTAGACATCTGAAATAAAGATGTCAGTGGAGTTGGTTCCTTCTGGAGGTTCTCAGGCAAGGAAAAATCCCTTCCATGCCTCTTTCCTAGGTTCTGCTGCCTGTATTAGAAAATTAATACAGTCCTTGGCAGTCCTTGGCTTATATATGTAACATTCCCATCTCTGCCACCATCTTCAAATGGGCTTTCTCTCGGTGACTCTTCTATGTCTCAAATTTCCCTCTCCTTTCCCTCATAAAGACAAAGGTCATAATTGCAGGATACACTTATCTCAAGATCCTTGGTTTAATTATATCTGCAAAGTCCTTGTTTGCAAATAAGGTCACATATGCAGGTACTTGAGCCTATTTGGGGGGGGGGAGCGGTAAACAATTCAACCAACTATACAGTACTTAACAGAGATGGGTATTTACTTGTGGTAGGCAGAATTTCTAAATGACCCCCAAAATGTTTCACCCAAATCCCTGAAATTTATGACTATGATGAGATAGAATTCCTGTGATTATCTTATGTTCTAAAATGCAGTTGACCTTCACACAATGAGATTATTTAGGTGGGCCTAATCTAATCACAAGAACCCCTTTAAAAGCAGAGTGTTTTCTCCAGTTGATAGTCAAAGAAGCCAGAGAAATTCAAAACCTGAAATGGACTCCAGGTACATTTCTGGCTTGCTGATGGAGGGAAACACAGGAGAAGAAATGCAGGTGGTCTCCAGGAGCACAGTGGCCCCAGGAAGACAGCCAGTCAGCTGCAAGGAAAAACAGGACTCAGACCTACAGCCTCAAGGAACTGGATTCTGCCAACAACCTGAATGAGTTTTGATGTGCATCTTCCACCAAGTTTTCAGATAAGAGCCCAACCTGACTGACAGCTTGATTTCAGCCTTGTGCAAACCTGAGCAGAGAACCCAGTTGAGCCCACATGGACTTCTGCTCTATAGAACAGTGAGATAATAAATGGGTGCTGTTTTAATCTGCTAAATTTGTGGTTATTTGTTATGCAACAATAGAAAACTAATACAGTACAGATTTAATGTTGTTTTGTTGTGTTGTGTTTTTTTTAATGAGTCAATGTGAAAAACCCCTGATGGAGCTTGATTCTCAAACCCTGTGGGTAATCAAAAGATGGCAATTAAAACACAGCAATGTACTTAATAAATCTCTTTATGAAGTCTATCAGAGTGGTATGTAAATTTAACATAAATAGCATCTTAAGAGGTCAAATTGTTTTCACTTCATAAACACACTCAAGCCACGACTGATCCAAAGCTGAAGTCACTCATCATCAAACTGCACTAACGATTTAATCATATCACTAATGAAAGATCTAAGGAATCCCAGGACTAAGTCTGAAAATAACCACAAAGGCATCAATCAAGACTGTCCTCATTCTCTTAGGTGATCGTAAGCAAAAGCTCAGGAAATTTATTCTCTGCACTATTATAAAACTGCGGCTCCGATTCCACCAACCTCTTTCCAGTATATAAATGTTATTTTTTTCCACCCAGCTACCAAGTTTTGTGGTATTATTTGCAACACCAAAAAGTGAAGCCCTTCCTCTGTGGTTGTATAGAAGACATTGTATTCTTATGAGATTTTGCAAATAATACCACAAAAATAGTTTCACTTAAAAAAAAAAAAGCATGACTTTTCCCAGAAACAAACAAGAAGAGATAAACATCAGTAATCAATAAGAAATTAGGCTTTACATTCAGGTAAGTGATTTGATAGAGGATGGCTGAACCAGCCTCCTTCATATTTCCCTGGTTTGGTTAGCCAGTGAAAGATACAAGATCCAAAATCTCTCTACTCTTGAACCGCAAAATTTCAAAACCCCAAGAGGTAATGGTGTCTGGTTGGCATTTTAGAGAAGAATTGACCTTATTACATACATCCATATTAAAAGGCATATCATAAAAAGAAAGGAGGTGATGCCAACCTAAAATGGCATTTACTACAAGTTTATGGAAAAAAAATAAGTGTGGAGGAAAAGATGAGGTAATTTAACACTAGAGTAAAATGAAACTTTATACACCAACGATTAAAAATAATTAAAAGAACTGTCTTTCTAGAAGAGAGTCCAGTCTTATGATTAGTAGTTAAGGACTTATTCTACTAAACCCAGAAACCACCAGAGACCACAACAAACCTGAAGTCGGAGGTTTTGGTCAAGAACACTGTACCCTGAATCTCTTGGTGTAGACTAAACATATATGAAGTTTCTTGGCACAGCTGCTCCTTGGCAGGACGTGGGCACTTGTTCATACGGTTCTTCTGTGATATAGCTGGTTCTGTTTAGGCCTTCTTGAATAAACTACAAATTCCTTTGAGGTTAGGATCCCATTTTAGTCACATTTGTCTATTCATGTGACACATGTGCAAGTGCCCATGGTAGGTGCTCAGTGAATGTTTTTCAAATTACCTGAGCGTTACTAGACGACCAAATGGAATAATGGTCATAAGCAGCTTCTTTTATTGAATGCTTACCAGGTAACAAGTGCAAAGCCATATGTTACCCAATCCAAGCATTGACGTAGCATGTATATAACCATAATTTATAGAGGCTAAAACCAAGGTTCAGAGAAAAACCCAAGGAATTTGCCCAAGGACACATGGCTAGTATTTTCAAACTCAGATGGTGAAAAATGTCTGCACACCACAACAGGCTATAGGAACTCATCTAATTAGAAATAGAGATTCACAGACTAAGGAGGTAAGTGCTTTGCTCTCACAGAGAGTTCCATTTTAATTGGGTGATATGGTGTCCACTGATAAAGGTGTTTATTGGTACTGACAATATAAATCAAGATATCCTTGCACATAATAGGTAACCGATAAATACTTGTAGATGAATGCAGAGATGAATTATGAAACTCAACTAGTTTACCAAGTCAAGGAATTCTATTGAGGTCCTAAATGTTCTTTTCAATTGGTAATGAATAATGATTTCTACCCAATAACAGAATCTAGACAATAGGCAAGCACCCTGACTCAGAAAGTACAACTTCTAAAATCAAAATTTGCAGAAGCTAGTTGTGGTAGAGGCCATTTCTGAAATTTTAAAATATTTTAAGGCACTGTAGAAAAGCTCTGAAAAATAAAATGGAATGTATGCCCTGTTCACATTTACACAGTTTAAATGGTGGGAGCTGTAGTATTAAAACCAATGGTGAAAAAAATGTTTTTATTTCAGAGTGAGACCCTAAATAAACTCCAAAGAAGGGACATCTTAACTCCTAGACCATGGTCCATCTGGCATATAATACATGCTTTCCAAAAAATTTATGTACATATATGTCCTTCATGCTGGAATAACAAATGCAGTAATGGCTGAACATTTCTCTTTTGTAGTAAAATAATTGTTAGGGCATTTCAAAGCTGATTTCTCAATAAACAAAGAAACCTAATGGGTTTTGTAAAATTCAGCAAAACCAAAACCAAAAGTAATAATGATGGTGATTAAAAAAAAAAATTGAGTCTAATAACTTCATCTCAAATAAAAGCAAAATGCAGGTGGATAATTGCATATTCACTACCAAATGAGTGACTGCACACCGTAATGTCCTTTGCTAAGCCAGCAAAGAAGATATATTCATATACATAAAGTATAACTAAATATGTTTTCTTTAAAATTTTTTGTCACAGAAGGTAATTATAAGTCTTAAGGATAATCGTTTTGGAAGTTTCCTTTGTCACTCATGATCTAATCTTTATTTAATAGTGATTTATTATTTCCCTTAATTTCCAACTGAAATTTTAGAAGGGTAATTTATTTATCACTGGTACATCAAATGATATTTCAAGCAAACAACTTTTTGCTACATTCCTGCTCATTATAATCTATTCTCCACACAGCAGCCAAAGTGATCTTTTCAAACCACACATCAAATCATATCTTTCCCTTATTTAAAAACCCTCCAACAGCTTCCAATCAAATTTTACTTCCTAGATGAGCTGGCTCCTACCTTCCTTGGAACCCACAAATCCTACCATCTTCTCCTGTGCTCCTTTTGCTCCAGTTGGTGTCCTTTGTTTTGTTCCTCACTGCAAGAAGCTCATTCCCACTGGTATGCCTTTGTGTTAGCCAAACCCTCTGCCATGACTATCCTGCCCACATATCTACCCACAACTGGCTCCTTTTTATTTATGGTTTAGCTCATCATGAAGCCTTCGTTGACAACCCAATCTAAATAGCAGCCCTATCCCCAGCCTCATTCGCAGGAATTATAATTATATGAAATCACACTATTAATTAATTTATTTATTTATGTCTATCCCTCTCCAAACAGCCTCCAGACCCCTGCAACCACCCACCTCCAGAAGCATGTGAACTACATGAAGGCAGGCATATTTCCTGTCTTGTTCAGCACCACAGCCTTAGCATGCAGAGCAGTGTCTGGCACATGGAAGGCACAGAGAAAAATATTTATTGAATAAACGAGTGAGTATTTCCAATCATACTATATTTATGGATGTGTTCTTAATTGCTTTTTAAAAGTTAATTCTCATTAAGACCATATCTTTGGCTCTCTTTAAATGTCAAAGTCTATGGTATCCTCCAGCTACAAACAAGACTGGGTATGACTGCAAACAGTAGTGTTCTGATAGCAAAACCATCTGATTTTGCAAGACTCTGGGGATAAATAAGCTGTTCAGTGATTTTATCTTTTACAAGAAAAAAGTTAGTTGTGTTGTAATCAAAATTCTGAAACTGGTTTCTCAAGGCACCCTCTGGTTTTAATCAAAGCCTGGCTGGTCCCCTTGAAACTTTCAGCAATGACTTCTCTCTTCTGAATGAGGCTTGAATCTTCCAATGACAGAAAAGAAGAAAAAAATATATATTTTTCGAAGTGTAAAACATTATATAGAAATCTAGGTTATTTTTAGTACTCAGTGCTAACTAACAAAGCTGCATATATATACATATATATGTTTATGTTTGGATTTTTTGGAGGTACTGGGGATTGACCCCAGGACCTCATACATGGGGAGCTGATGTTCGACCACTGAACTACACCCGCTCCCCTGCATATAAAAATACATTTTAAAATATGTATTTTTTAATTTGGAATTTTTTAACTTACCAAGATAAATTAGGACCCACTTAGGTGAGAACAGGGAAAGGTAGGAGATGTAGGAGACTGAGAATAGGGTCAATGCTCTGGGTGGTGAAGAAAAACAAATTATTAAAACAAAGAAAATATTTTATCGAAGGCAGGCTTTTAGCCAATTTGTTCAAACAATACTCTCAATCAGGCCAATGACAGTACAACACTACAGTAAAATAAAATAATCCTCTTTGTAATTATGCTTTTTTTCTCTCTAAGTCACAACCAGCTCAATGCCTTGAGCATTCTTCATGTCAGAGCTCTTCTCCATGAATCTTGACCTAAAATGAAGGCATTTAAATTTTAACTTCAACATATGCCCATTGATATTGTGCAAATGCTAAATGCAAACAATGTAAAGTTTTACATGACAATATTCCTTGGGTAAACCCTCTGAAATAATATAGTCATAGTGTAATGAGGATTTAAGAGGTTAATGCCTGTAAATTTCTTAGAGGACTTTCTGGCACAGAGTAGGAGCCATATCCAAGGTTGTTTAATTAATTAATTAATTAATTAATTCTTAAACTACAAAACAAAACTTTTACACAAGAGCTTTAAATTTAAAATGATCATCACCATGATATTTATATAGCTGTATTTCAAAATCTTTACTCATTTTTTCCAAAAATATTTACATTTAAAAAAGAAAAGCCTTGTAAAATGGTGTGGTTGCTGTGGAAAACAGTCTGGCAGTTCCTCAAAATTTAAACATAGAACTACTATATAGCCCAGGAATCCCACTTCTAGGTATATATCAAAAAGAATTTAAAGCAGGGACCCAAACAGTTATTTGTACTCCAATGTTCATAGCAGCATTATTCACAATAGCCAAAAAGTGGAAGTAACCCAAATGTCCATCAACTGATGAATGGATGAACAAAATGCAGTATATTCATACAAGAGAATATTAATCAGCCATAAAAAGGAATGACGTTCTGATACATGCTACAACATGGATGAGCCTGAAAGACAGCATGTTGAGGGAAATAAGTCAAACCTAAGAGGACAGATATTGTATGATTCCACTTATAGAAAATAACTAGAATATGAAAATTCATAGAAACAGAAAGTAGAGTACAGATTACCAGGGGCAGGGGAAAGTTAATGCATAATGGTTATAGGGTTTCTGTTTGGGGTGATGAAAAAGTTTTGGTATGGGATGGCTGTAATGGTAGCACCACATTGTGAATGTGAATAATTCCACTGAATTGTATCCTTGTTTGTAGTTGAGATGGAATTTTTTACATTGTGTATATGTTTCCAAAAATTTTTTAAAGATACAATAAAGAGACTATGACAATTAAATGCAACACATGATCCTGGACTAGATCTAATATTGGAGGAGAAACTGTCGAAAAAGGATATATATTATTAGGACTATTGAAAAAATGGAATATAGATCATTTATTCTATATCAATGTTAAATTTCTTGTACTTGATAATTGTATTAATGAGGTTATAGAAATGAATATCTTTATTCTTAGGAAATATACATGGATGTATTAAGTGTTCAGTCAAGGAACATGATGTATGCAACCAACTCTAAAATGTTTACAAGAGAAACATTTCTCTTCTAGGAGGGAGAATGGAGGGAGGGAAGGAGGGAGGGAGGAAAGAAAAGGGGATGATGGAGGGAGAAAGAAAGAATTAATGTGGCAAAATATTAAAAGTTGTTAAATCTGGGTTTATGGATAAGGGATACACTGGAGTTCTCTATTGGTTTACGTATTATTTTTGCAACTATCCTGTAAGTTTGAAAATTTTTCAAATAAAAAGATAAAAAGCCTCATGTGACATTCACATGTATTTAACAACCATAATCATAAGGATGTTGTTTCACTTACTACTTTCATTTGTGATTAAAGAATTCTAAAGACTGAGCTAAATTTTCCCTGAAACCTTCCAATAGTGCACTAGGCACTGCTGGAAATAATTGGAAGTATCAGACTTTCACTCTGTCACCAAGGACCTCCCTATGCATTTAAGAGACTAGACAAACAGTCACAAAAGAAATAGCGCAAATTATAAGATTATATATAATTAGGTGGTATATTATATCCATAGAAAGGGAGATAAAAAAGAGCTAGAATAATCAGAACAGGTTTCATAAAAAAATACATTATAAATGTAAATAAACAAAAATCAAGAATTTAGAATTGCAAGTCCTCTAAGAAAAGAAAATCAGATGTGAATCACTGTAATGTACTATACTAATCTTTTTAGAGAGATGATTTTTAGCCACCAATCATATATATGTTTAACAAAACTTCAAGTTAAACCACCATGCAATTTTTGCATTTTATTTATAAAATATTGGATTTTCTTCATCTGATTTTGGAAGAAAAATACTGTTACTTAACCACATCAATATATGAGTGCTTTGATTTTAAATATAAAAACATTTCTAATAAACTCTATTTACCTATTCTTAAATTCATGATAGCACATTAATTCTTCCATGCCACCCCTTTTTCAGTATGGATAGAAAGTTTCTCTCTCTACTCCCTACAAGAAGGTTCTTAGCTGTTACCCACAGATCCCAGTGGCCTTCAGTGGACAGCAAAAGGAGGTTAATTCCAAAAGAGAGACTTACGTCTTTCAAGCTGAAACTTTTTGAGAGTGTCTGGCCCTCTAGGGGATAAATTATTGAGAACTTAATTATTTGACTTTGTTGAGTACTTGAATCACTGTTATAAATGATTTTTAATTGATTAGCAACGTGTATCTTTATTTTTTTTATAAATAATTTCTGGGTGAGTTGAATTGAGTTGAACTTCAGTTTTCGGAAACCATGTATGACAAACCAAGACATCCAAGAGAAAGATGGTACCAATGCTGTGGTTGCAATGTCAATTCATTCTCAAGAGAGGCAATAAATACAAGGGCACTGACATAGGGAAAACAGAACATGCATTCATCTTTACAGCCAAACAAAAAAGGCTTGCTAAATCGACCATGTAAAAATTCATATCAATCTTTAAACTCTCTAAATAAACAGGCTAGCTTTTCTGTTATGACCATTTAGCTTATACAGACAAACCTAAAGTGAGCAATTAGGAAAAGATCAATAACACACAATGGAAATTACTCATATACAGACTGCTGTCTTCGTTACGATGCAGGAAAGCTTTCAGCAAGCTGGCCTCACCATCTGTATCCATAGATTATCCAGCTATGAGTTTAGAGATGCACTATAAACACAAAATTCTCCTCTAAATGCCATGAATCAGAACTGTTTGGTATTTCTTCACTGGCAGCACCAATTCTTTAATTTTCCATAAAATAAAACAAAGTCTGATTTAGCTGTCTTTAGATTTTTAGTGGAGAAAAGAATCACCACATATCCTATAATAGCTTGAAAACCACCTCATGCTATTAAAAGTTAATAAAGACTTTCTGCAATTATTTTTAAATTATTTGGTATGTCAGATGTTTTTCTGTTTTACAGGGAGTATATGAGAGAAGTATTCAAGTTGTCAGTCATAAAAATATATTTTTATAGGTGTATATAAAGATTAATCCATACCAGGAGCTAATTCTCTAGTCAATGCAATGAACACCAGCTTAATGATACAGATACCAATCATTGATTTGTGTTGCAACATGGAAATAAGCTTTTATATTAGGAAATGAGAAATAAGACGGCATCCACACAGTTCTCTTTCTTTATGCAGTTCCAGTCCAGTTTTATGCAAAAAAGCATACATTTTTAAGTTAAGCAGACCAAGAGGATACATTAGCTTGAAGGAATTCTCAGTTTTTTCCTAGTGCTTATATCTTGGGAAAGTCTGAATAAAACAGTATCACCTGGAGCAGGTCTGGATGGGGGACAAGCCACTGTTGGCCGTATCAATGTGCAAAGACTTGGTAGAATTGATCTGCTCTCTAAACAGGAAACTTCATAATGCGGTTCCATCCCCTGATCCTCTTCTGATTTAATTCCATTAATAAGAATGACACCTAAAGTTTCTTAGACTATACAAAAGTCAAAACATCTCACCAGTTCAATTTTTTTTAAATCAACCTGTTTGAGAATATAGAATGGTATAGCCACTGTGGAGGACTGTTTTGCAGTTCCTAAGGAAGTTGAATATAGACTTGTCATGAGACCTGGCAATTCCATTGCTAGGTATATACCCAGAAGAAATGAGAGCAGTGACACGAATAGACATCTGCACACCAATGTTCATAGCAGCATTATTCACGATAGCCAAATGTTGGAAACAACCCAGGTGTCCATCAACTGATAAATGGATAAACAAATTGTGGAGTATACAGACAATGGAATATTGTCCAGTGGTAAGAAGAAATGAACTCGTGAAACATGACAACATGGATGAACCTAGAGGACATTATGTTGAGTAAAGCAAGCCAGACAAAAAAGAACAAATACTGTATGACTGCCCTATTATGAACTAAATATATTATGTGAAATATGAATATGGGTAAAATTGAATATATATGAACGTTTTTCTTTGAAGCTGAACAAATGTAGGTTAATACTACAAAATGTTAATATCAGACAAAAAAAAAAAAAATACATTCAGTAAAGGAGACCAGATACAGAGTACTACATACTGTATGATTCCATTTATATAAAATGTAAATATAAATCAATTCATAGAGATGAAATTAGATTAGTGGTTATGTAAGACTGAGGAAGAAATGCTAAGGGGTGCAGTTTTCCTTTTAGGAGTAAAGAAATTGTTCTAAAATTTTTTGTGGTGATGAATATACAACATTGTGATTATACTAAAAGCCATTGATTATACACTTTGGATAGATCATATGGTATGTGAATATATCTAAATAAAACTGCTTAATAAATAAATAATTGTGCAAGAATAGCCAGAAATAGCAGCTATGTACAGCAGGGGAAACAGAGAGATTGAGAGGTGAGGAATTTTCTTGTTTGTTTGTTTGTCTGGTTTTTGTTTATTATTATTATTAAAATAATGAAAATGCTTTAATAATGATTGAAGTGATGAATGCACAACTATGTGAATATACCAAATACAATTGATTGTACACTTTGGGTAAATTGTATGCTTTACTAATATGTATCAATAAAACTGATTTGTTTTAAAAAAAAAAACAGAAAAAAATCATCCTCTTAAAACTGAATCAATTATACCATTTATAGACAAAATTGCTAAACTGACAAAAAATATATTTTCTGAATTAATTTTTCACATTGAGGCCAGACTTTAAAATTTATACAAAATATTATAAGAAATGTAAACTTTAAAATATCAAATAAAGCCTCTATTTTAAGAATATACTTGAGCTTCACATTTTAATTTCTTCTTGCCCAAATTTCCATTGGAATGACCAAGCTAGAAACCCATATATATATACCTACAAACTTTGGAAAAGACAGAACAGAGAGTTAGAATGGATTATATGGCATGGAATATTTTAATCATATCTAGTTCTCTGTGGTGTAAACTGAAAGGTAGCACTTCCAAAATATTCATTCCAAGACTGTACTTGGTAAAATAAACTAATTAATAGAAATCATCCCTAGGAAGCTCAAACATTAGACTAATTAGACAAAGATTTTAAAGCAATTTTCTAAGATATGCTCAAAGAGCTAAAGGAAACCATGGACAAAGAACTAAATAAGAATGATGTCTTATCAAATTGAAAATATAGATAAAGGGATAGAAATTATTTTCTTAACAAAGAGAACTAGAAAGAAATTCTGGAGCTTAAAATTATAAAAACCAAAATGAAAAATTTACCAGAATATATTTGATCAAGCAGAAAAAAGAATCAGCAAATTTGAAGATAAGTCAACTGAGATGATCAAGTCTGAGGAGCAAAAAGAAATCTGAGTTAAGGAAAATGAACATAGCCTAAGAGAAGTGTGGGGAACCACCAAGCATACCAACATATGCGTCCTGGGAATCCCAGAAGGAAAAGACAGAGAGAAAGAACTTGAAAGAATATTTGAAGAAATAATGTCCAAGAACTTCCCAAATTTTATGAAAGACATGAGTCTAAACATTCAAGATACTCAACAAACTCCAAGCAGGATAAACTCAAAGAGTTCCACACTTAGACACACGATAGTCAAATTGTCAAAAGACAAAGAGAGAATCTTGGAAGCAGAAAGAGAGAAGCAACTCGTCAAAGTGTCAATAAGGTTAATCCCTGATTTCTTGTCAAAACCATGGAGGCCTGAAGACAGTAGAATAGCATATTTAAAGAGTTGAAAGGAAAAAAATCTGTAAACCAGGAATTCTATACCAAACAAAACTATCCTTCAAAAATGAAGGAGTAATAAGATATTCCCAAATAAACAAAATCTGAGGGAATGAAATACTAATGAGAGGCTTTCAGGCTGAAATTAAAGGACACTAGTAGGTAACTTGAACTCATACAAAGAAATAAAGAACCTGGTAAAGGTAAATACGAAGGTAAATATAAAAGCTAGTATTGTGGTACTTTCAGTTTGCAACTCCTCTTTTTCTTCCTATATGATTTAAAAGACAAATACATTGAACAATAATTATAAATCTATGCTAATGAACACACAATGTATACAGATATAGTTTATGGCAATAATATAAATAGAGAACACAAAGCTGTGCAGGAACAGACTTTTATCCATTATTGAAGATAAGTTGGTATTATTTCAAACTGGATTGTTTAAAAATACAAATTTATAACTGAGTTGTTATAAACTTAAGATATGAATTATAATCCCGCATGTCCTTTTCTATATGCTTTTTAGTTTGCCAGGACACCATCAAGCAAACTAAAAAGCATACAGAAAAGGACATGTGAAAGGAATCAAAATGGCCCACTAAAATATTTAAATACAAAAGAAGGCACAAATAGAGAAACTGAGGAAAAAACAAGACATATAGAAAAGAAATAGCAAAATATCAGAAGTCCTTTCTTAACATTAATTACTTTAAATGTAAATGGATTAAACACTCCAATTAAACAACAGAGACTGGAAGAATGAATTTTTTAAAAGATACAACTCTATAGTGTCTACAAGAGACCACTTTAGAACCAAAAACATAAACAGTTTGAAAATGAAAGGAAGGAAAACAATATTCCATGCAAACAGTAACCAAAAACAGGCTGAAATGGGTATATTAATATCAAAGAATATATTGATAAAAAGATAATCCATTAAGATGATATAACAATTATAAACATATATACATCTAACATCAGAGCTCCAAAATACATTAATAAAAAAGGTGACAAAATGGAATGAAGAAATAGACAGTTCTCTAATAATAGTAGGTGACTTCAATACCCCACTTTCAATAATAGATAGAACAGTATGACAAAACATCAATAAGGATATAGGGGACATGAACAACATTATAAACCAATTAGACATTACATGCATATATAGAACACTCCACCCTGTAACAGCAGAACACACATTCTTCCAAAGGGCATTTGAAATATTCTCCAGGATAGGCCATATGTTGGGCCACAATAAACTTAATAAATCAAACTTCATCTCGATGAATTTTTTATTCTTTCTATTTTTATCCTTTTTTATCTCAATAAATTTTAAAAGGTTGAAATCATATAAAATATCTTCTCTCAACACAATGGAATGAAACTAGAAATCAGTAACAAAAGGAAAACTGGAAAATTCACAAATATGTGGAAATTAAACAATGCACCCTTATACAAGGAATAGATCAAAGAAGAAATCCCAAGGGAAACTAGAAAATATTTTAAGAAAAATCAAAATGAAAAATCAACATACCAAAACTTATAGATGAAATGAAAACAGTGCTAGAGGGAAACTTATAGGTGTAAATGTCTACATTTTTTTAAAAAAGATACCAAATAGTAAACTAAATTTACCACTTAAGAAACTAGAAAAATAACAGCAAACCAAACCCAAAATTAGCAAAAGGAAGGAAATAATAAAGATTAGAGCTGAGATAAATGAAATAGAGAAGAGAAAAATAATACAGAAAAATCAAAGAAACCAAAATTGATTCTTTGAAAAGATCAACAAAACAGACAAATCTTTATTTCATTAAACATAGAGAGGAAAAAAGAGAAAAGGTTCAAATTACTAAAATCCAAAATGAAACTTGAGATATTTCTATTGATCTTACAGAAATAAAAAGGTTCATAAGCTACTATGGACAATGTACACCAACAAATTAGATAACCTAGATGAAATGCACAACTTCCTAGAAACATACAAACCATCAAAACTGACTGAAGAAGAAATAGAAAACATGATCAGTAACCAAAATCTCTCAACAACAACAAAAAAAACCTAAGAACCATATGGATTCACTGGTGAATTCTACCAATCAAAGAAGAATTAACAACCACCCTTGTCAAATTCTTCTTAAAAAAAAAACAAATAGGAGGTGGCCAAGATGGCGTTAGTGTAGGAGGGCGCACACTGCAAGCTCCCAGAGCAAGGCAGATTGGGGACGGGGTCCTGCCCGGGTGTCTGTGCTGTGCACGCGTGGAGTGAGAAGCTTGGGACATCTATCTGCGCGGATCGGCGGCATGGACCGAACGGTGGAGATTCGTGAGTTTTGAGGCTGCCGGTGGAGGTTGGCAGGGGCGGCTGAGCCCCGTGGTTAGGGAAAAAAAAATAAAACGGCCACTTGGAGCCGCGGGCGGGGCGAAAAAGTTTTATTTTCTGGGGATCTGGCTGCCTGGCGCCCCTTGGACCTTGTGTGAACAGAGCAAACGAGCTAATCAGCACCCAGTGAACCGGAGGGGGGATTTTGGTCGGGCAACGCAGCTGATTTCCCTAGCCACCCAGGGATAGGACCAAGGCCGCTGCAGAGCCAGGAGGAAGGGACACTTCCCAAAAAAGGGAGGGTTCGGTTGGAAGACAGGGAAGGGTATTTTATATTTTTAGACATTGATCTGGCTGCCTGCACCGCCCCATAGCTTTGGGGAGCAGATAAGCCGACCTGAAGCAGCATCAGGCTGAGAGCAGACGCGAATTTGCACTCAAACTGATTTACTGAGCAGCCTGGTGACGCTGGAGCTCGGCGCCAGAAGGGGCGGAATCCGCCATCTTTAGCACTCCTCACTGACTAACATCAGAGCTTCAGGTAACCTGGGGAGTCCGGAAAGTGGGACGTGCTTGATTAATTTCCACGGGCCCAGCTAGGGTACCTTCCGTAAGGGGGTTGGTCTAGAGGAGGAATTACTTTGGGTCCTGCATTTGGCTAAAAAAAAAAAAAAGTGAGGTCACCTAAACAAATGAAAAATAAATTCTTTTTAATTTAGTTTAATAGCTAAAAGCTGCTTCAGGACCTGCATATAGAACCCTGTGGGGAAATTCATTGATAAACACAAGTAGGCAGGAAGGATCCACGTGGACCCTAGGGGAATCATTGACCCCCCTTAGCTCTGTTTGACTGCTTGCCTGTGTGGATCTTTGGTTTCTCTCTGTCACTTTCTGGTCTATTGGTATTATTCCCGTTTTCCTCCCCCCTTCCTTTTTCCTTCTATTTTTTTTTTTTTTAAAGAGGTGATGCCAGCTGGTCGCTTATTGGCGGGGCTTCTTATTCAGTAATTTCCCACTCGCTGTGTATATTGATTCTGTATGATAAACTATCGCTTATCCTTCCTGCATCTTTCTGCCTTCTGTTTTCTGTTGTGGCTCTTAGAGACAACATTTTTTCATAGGCCCACAACTTAAGGGTGTCAATTTCTATCCGAACTATTTTGTTTTCTTCTTCTTTTTTCTTTTTTTTTTTTTATTAGTATTAACTTTTTCCTTTCAGACCTTTCTCTACTATTTCTCTCCCTCCTCATAATTCTAGCCTTCTAAATCACTATATATATATATTCCTCCATTTGTTTTCCCAGTCCATTGTAGGAATTCCATATTTTTTCCTAGTACTCTACACTGCCTACTCAAGTTAAATATTCATCTCATTAAGTCTCATTTTGCCCCGCTTCTAACTTTTATCAATATTTCTATTATCCTTCTGCCTTCCTTACATCTTTTGATTCCTCTGGCCCTAACCTTTTGCCTTCAAGGGAACATAGAAAGAAGCAAGGAAATAAAATAAGAAGAAAAACTGCCAAAGGGAAAACTTAACTCACACGCAGAACCAACAGCTAAATAAAATTCTAGAGCATAGAGAAAAGCTAATCAACTGAACAAACCCATCAAGATAATATGATGACCAGAGGCCAACAGAAAAATACAAATGACTCTGAGAAACTGGAAAACACGGACCAGTCCAGTGCACAAAATAAAAACCAGGAAGCAATGCAGTACATCGAACAACTGATCAAAGCTATCCAAACAAATATCATGGACCAACTTAAAGAACTGAAGGAAGAGATTAAGGATATACAGAAGACACTGGGAGAACATACTGAAGAAATAGCTAACAGTACTAAAAAGGTAATGGATATGATGGAGAACAAAGACACAAGTAAAGAAATGAAAAAGACGCTGGACTCACATGGCAGCAGAATTGAACAGGCAGAGGAAAGAATTAGTGATATGGAAGACAATACAGTTGAAATCAAAGAGATTGTACAAAAGATAGACAAAAAGATAGAAAAAATCCAGTATGGTCTCAGGGAATTAACTGATAATGCAAGACGCACAAACATATGCATTATGGGCATCCCAGAAGGAGAAGAGAAGGGAAAGGGAACAGAAGGAGTGTTGAAGGAAGTTATGGCTGAAAACTTCCCAACTCTATTGAGAGAGATGGATGTGCAGATCCAGGAAGCACAGAGCACCCCAAATAGTATAAATCCCAACAGGCCAACTCCAAGACATATACTTGTCAAATTGTCCAAGACAATTGTCTCAAGACAAAGAGAAAATACTCAAGGCAGCAAGAGAAAAGAGAACCATCACATACAAGGGAAGCACAATAAGATTAAGTGCTGATTTTTCAGCTGAAACCATGGGGGCAAGAAGACAGTGGTATGACATAGTCAAAACACTAAAAGAAAAAACTTCCAGCCACGAATTCTCTATCCAGCAAAATTGGCATTCAAAAATGATGGAGAGTTCAAAATATTTACAGATAAACAGCAATTAAGAAACCAGCACTTCAAGAAATACTAAAGGAATCTCTACAAGTTGAAAGGAAAAAACAAAGGAGAGAGAGTTGGAGGAGAGTTTAAAAACAACTGAAAAGTCAAAAAGAGAAACAAAATAACATATGACATACATTAACCCAAAGAAAAAATGACTGAAATAAGAAATTCGTTACAAGTAATAACACTGAGTGTTAATGGATTAAATTCACCAATCAAAAGACACAGATTGGCAGAATAGATAAGAAAATATGATCCATCTATATGCTGTCTACAAGAAACCCACCTTCGGCCCAGGGATTCAAGGAGGCTGAAAGTGAATGGCTGGAAAACCATTTTAAAAGGTAACAATAGCCAAAAAAGGCAGGAGTAGCTATTCTAATATCAGACAAAATAGACGTTAAATGCAAAACTATTGTAAGAGACAAAGATGGACACTACATATTAGTAAAAGGAGTAATCTCTCAAGAAGGGAGAACAATCATCAACATTTACGCACCTAATCGAGGTGCCTCAAAATACGTGCGGCAAACTCTGGAAAAACTAAGACAAGAAATAAATTCCTCTACAATTATAGCAGGGGACTTCAACACACCACTATCATCATTAGACAGAACATCTAGGCAGAGAATCAATAAAGAAACTAAGGCACTCAACAATACATTAGAAGATTTGGACTTAATAGATATATACAGAACACTACACCCAAATACAGCGGGATTTACATTCTTCTCCAGTGCACATGGAACATACCCCAAAATAGACCACATGCTAGGCCACAAAACAACACTCAATTAATTCAGAAAGATTGAGATTATACAAAATAATTTCTCTGACCACAACGGAATGAAGTTGGAAATCAATACGGGCCAGAGAAACAGGTTAGGCACAAGGATATGGAAGTTAAACAACACACTCTTAGACAAACAGTGGGTCAAAGAGGAAATTTCAAAAGAAATCAGTAACTACCTTGAAACTAATGAAAATGACAACACAACATATCAAAACCTATGGGATGCAGTGAAAGCAGTCCTGAGAGGGAAGTTCATAGCCATAAATTCATATATTAAAAAAGAAGAAAGAGCTAAAATTGAAGACCTAACTGCACACTTGAAGGAATTGGAAAAACAACAACAAACTAAACCTAAAGGAAGTAGAAAGCAGGAAATAACCAAGATTAGAGCAGAACTAAATGAAATAGAGAATAAGAAAGCACTGGAAACAATAAACAAAACCAAAAGCTGGTTCTTCGAGAATATCAACAAAATTGACAAACCCTTAGCCAGACTAACAAAGAAAAAGAGAGAACAGATGCAAATACATAAAATAAGGAATGAGCAAGGTGATATCACTACTGACCCCACAGAAATAAAGAGTATCATAAGAGGATACTTTGAAAAATTATATGCCAACAAGAATGACAATTTAGAGGAAATGGACAAGTTTCTAGAAACCCACAAACAGCCGACATTGATGAAAGAAGAAATACATGAACTCAACAGCCCAATTACAAGTAAAGAGATAGACTCAGTCATTAAAAACCTCCCAACTAAGAAGAGTCCAGGACCAGGTGGCTTCACAGCTGAATTCTACCAAACATTCCGGAAAGAGCTAACACCAATTCTACTTAAGCTCTTCCAAAAAATAGAAGTAGAAGGAATATTACCTAACTCATTCTATGATGCCAACATTACCCTAATACCAAAACCAAATAAAGATACCACAAGAAAGGAAAATTACAGACCAATTTCTCTAATGAACCTAGATGCTAAAATCCTTAACAAAATACTTGCTAATCGCATTCAACAACATATCAAAAGGATTATACACCATGACCAAGTGGGTTTCATCCCAGGTATGCAAGGATGGTTCAATATAAGAAAATCAAACAATGTAATACACCACATGAACAAACTGAAAGAAAAAAATCACATGATCATCTCTATAGATGCAGAAAAAGCATTCGACAAAATACAGCACTCTTTCCTCATAAAAACACTACAAAAGATAGGAATAGATGGAAACTTTCTGAAAATGATAAAGGCTATATATGAAAAACCCAAAGCTAACATCATTTTCAATGGTGAAATCCTAAAAGCCAACCCTCTGAGATCGGGAACAAGACAAGGATGCCCACTATCACCACTCCTATTTAACATTGTCTTAGAAGTACTTGCACAAACACTGAGACAAGAAAAGGACAAAAAAGCAAACAGATTGGAAAAGAAAAAGTAAAAGTTTCATTATTTGAAGATGACATGATCCTATACATAGAAAGCCCTGAGAAATAGACAACAAGACTTCTAGAACTTATAAAGGAGTTCAGTAATGTTGCAGGCTATAAGATCAACGCTCAAAAATCAGTAGCATTTCTGTACACCAATAACCAGCAAACTGAGGAGGAAATCAGGAAAAAAAAATACCATTTACAATAGTAAACAAAAGAATCAAATACCTAGGAATAAATTTAACTAAAGATGTAAAGGACTTATATACAGAAAACTACTGTAAAGATGTTAAGGACTTATATATAGAAAAACTGTTAAAGGAAATCAAAGAAGACTTAAATAAATGGAAAAATATTCCCTGTTCATGGATGGGAAGACTAAACATCATCAAGATGTCTATCCTACCCAAACTAATCTACAGATTTAATGCAATCCCAATAAAAGTCAACACTATATTTTTTAAGGAACTGGAAAAACTAACCACAAAATATATTTGGAGAGGCAAGAGGCCCCGAATTGCCAAAGATATATTGAAAAAGAAAAATGAAGTTGGAGGTATCACATTACCTGACTTTAAAACATACTACAAAGCTACAGTGATCAAAACTGCGTGGTATTGGCACAAGGATAGACCTACTGACCAATGGAACCGGATTGAGAGTTCTGATATAGATCCTCGCATATACAGTCATCTGATATTTGACAAGGCCACGAAGCCCACTCAATTGGGAGAGAGTGGCCTCTTTAACAAGTGGTGCTTGGAGAACTGGATATCCATATCCAAAAGAATGATAGAAGAATACCATCTCACACCTTATACAAAAATCAACTCAAGATGGATCAAAGATCTAAATATAACAGCCAAAACCATAAAAATCTTGGAAGATAATGTAGGGAAGCATCTACAGGACCTTGTAATAGGAAATGGTTTCATGAACTTCACAGCCAAAGCACAAGCAGCAAGAGAAAAAATTGATAAATGGGATCTCCTCAAAATTAAAAACTTCTGCACCTCTAAGGATGTTATTAAGAAAATAAAAAGGCAACCTACACAATGGGAAAAAATATTCGGCAACCATATATCTGATAGGAGCCTAATATCCTGCATATATAAAGAAATCCTACACCTCGAAAATAAAAGGACAAACAATCCATTTAAAAAATGGGCAAGTGACCTGCAATGACACTTCTTCAAGGAAGAAATACAAATGGCTAAAAAGCACATGAAAAAATGCTCAACATCACTTGCTATCAGGGAAATGCAAATCAAAACTACAATGAGATACCATCTTACACCCATCAGAATGGCAGCTATTAAAAAAACAGGAGACACTAAATGTTGGAGAGGATGTGGAGGAATAGGAACCCTCATCCACTGCTGGTGGGACTGCGGTATGGTCCAGCCACTGTGGAGGACAGTTTGGCGGTTCCTCAGAAAACTTGCACTAGATCTTCCGTATGATCCAGCAATTCCACTACTGGGTATATACCCAGAAGAACTGAAAACAAAAATACAAACAGATATATGCACACCAATGTTTATAGCGGCATTGTTCACCATTGCCAAAAGTTGGAATCAGCCCCGGTGCCCATCAACAGACGAATGGATAAGCAAAATGTGGCACATACATACAATGGAATATTACTCAGCTGTAAGAAGGAACAAAGTGCTAACACATGGAATAACGTGGATGAATCTTGAAGACCTTATGTTGAGTGAAGCAAGCCAGGCACTGAAGGATGAACAGTATATGACCTCACTGATCTGAACTGAGGAAAGTGAGCAGTCTCTGAGAACCATTGTCTGAAAGATAGGTTAACAAAGGAGAGTAAGAGAAGAGCAGGCTTTGAGCCATCTCCCATATGGACATAAACTATGGTAAAGGGATAGAGTGTGGTTGCATGTTGGGGGATGGGGCAGATGAGCGGTGGTGTTCCTGGGTTTGGTGGTACAACACTGGGGGGTGGATGGTTTAGGAAGTGCTGGTTCAAATCCCCAGAGCATGCAACTGTGAATCTTGACATTCCATGGGTTAGGAGAGGGGGGTATCATGGGCCCTGGGGGGCTGGGGAGAAGGGAACAGTCAAGATCTAATGGGATGTTTGGTGGTCATGGGGAAGGCTTTTCATTACCTTTCAGTAATGGACACAGGACATGGTAAATATCATCAAAATTATTTAACTGTATCATCTAAATTGTAAACTATACTGTAAATCACTGACAATGTTTAGTTGCTATATTTTGCTATCTGCATAACAGTTATAACAATGCTAACAACCAAAATAAAAAGGGGAGGGAGTTAATATGCGGGTGGTTTGGTATCTGGGAGTCTCCGGCACTCCGTGTGTGACTTTGCTGTGACCTAAAACTTCTTTGAAAATTAAATGAAAAATTGGGAGACAATGGGGATTGAGAGGAGGAAGGTGTCATGGCACACCAGACATCCGATAACACAGTGATAAAGGGAAGGCAAAAGGGGAAAAAAGAAAAGAGAAATGAAAAAAAAAAAATGAATATATATGTATATATTTTTTAAGGCATTTCCTTTGCTTTTTTGCCCATTTTTTGAATGCCCCAATCCCCTAATTATATTTTATTTTGTTTTGTTCTTCGTTTGATTATTTGTTTTTTTTTTCCTTTTCTTTTTTTTTTTTTCCCTGAGTTTCCTTATGTTTGTCTCTTGCATGTACGCTTATCACACTTGTTTCTTTTTCCTAGTAAGTGTATTTGATTATTTTATGGACTAAGTGTTCATGGAGGATTTGGATCACAGAAGGGTTACAATGGGTACTGCGGGGGATTATTGGGGGGGTGTCTGGGGGGGGTTTCGTGGGGATTGGTTCATCCGAATATACATGAAAGATATACAAAATCATTCAAAGGATCGGGGGATGTGGCATGGTCACGATGGGTGGATAATCACACAATAAATGAGGGAACCTGGAGAGCTCTGCCACAGTCTCCAAGGGAGCACCAATAGTCCTCTGAGTGTAGGGACAGTGCCTGTCAAAATAGGATGACCCACTGATGTTTTGTTTTGTTTTTTTTTTATTGATGACTACCCTTGTGAGTCTTTGCTCTTGTAAATGAGACTTAGCCTGCAGTTGTGGGGTGCCTAAGGGTTGCCATCTGAGAGCCTCCTTGTTGCTCAAATGTGGCCTCTCTCTAAGCCAAACTCAGCATATGATTGCATTATCTTCCCCCCAACATGGGACATGACTCCCGGGGATGAGCCTCCCTGGCAATGACGGATTAATACCAAGTGCCAACTGGCAGCTTTGCACAGTGGCAGTATCGTAGCCAATGAGGTTTATCCGAGGCACGATTATTGCTAATTGAAAACTTTTCCCAAGTGCCAACTGGCAACACAACTGGAAAAAGACCTTGAATAAAAGGGGGAAATGGTAAAGACAAATGAGTTCAAGTGGCTAAGAGACTTCAAAGAGAGTCGGGAGGTCATCCCAGAGGTAACTCTTACACACACCTCAGTAGGAGCTCATAGAACATCTAAGTACCTATCACCCCACTCAGTGGGGTTCCTGAGAGCTCCGGAGACACCCTGGTCCTATATAAGGGGGGATAGCCCCAGAGACTGATGCCTTATCAGTGGGTTCTATTTTGGAATCTGTGCTCCTGAGAGTGACAGAATTAGACTCAAATAAGTCCTCCCTGCACATGGTTCACCAGTCCCTTCTATTCAAACCTATATGCGATGCTGGAGTTTTTAGGTATACTTCCAGAGACTGGAGCCTCCCGCCTACCTATGTGCCAGGTGTGTATGAAATCTAGGTGGAGCTGCAACTCCTACCCTACAGCTCAATGGACTCATCCAAGTCACCTGGTGAGGAGACAACGATGGGAAATGGCCATCCCAGGGAATGGAGAGGGCCTGCATCTGCAGGCAGGATCATTCCACCCACCATATCCATGGGATATAAGCCCTCTCTCACTTGGAGTTGGAGTGGACATCACCATCCCAGTCCCCTCAGGATTGGGGGAAGAACTATGGACTAGAGTGGACTTGATAGTATTCTCTTGTTCACATGTGGTGATTCTAGCAATGCAAGAAATTATAACAATGAGGTGGAGCCAGTGGCCACTTGACACTTTTGGGGTAGGGAGGGGACGAGCAGTTGAAATACAGTGGCTTCTTTGGGAGTTGGAGGTTGTCCTGAGTACTGTTGTGGCAATGGATGTAGGCCATTTTAAATCAGCACACACCACTCAGAACTGAGTGGGAGAGAGTGTGGTCTACAGTGTGAACTGTGGTCTATGGTTGGTGGCAAGACTCCAGGATGTGTAAGTTCATTGAGGGTGGTGGGTCACACTGTGGGAGATGTTTGTGTGGGATGTGATGGGAGGTGTGGGAGGTGGGCAACATGGGAATCCCAGTGGGTTCCATGTAATATTTTGGGTAATCTAAGCACCTCTTAAAATATATGTATATATATATATATATATATAAACAACATTTTTGTAAGCAAATACACATATATGCATATATATTTATATATCATTTTGCAAATGTTTGTATGTATTGTGAGAATTTTGATTTTTACCCATAATAAAATAAATAAATAAATAAATAAACAAATAGAAAGGACACTCTCTAGCTCATTACATGAGGCTGGCATTTACCTGACACTAAAGCCAGACAAAAATATCATATGAAAACACAAAAAACAAAAAAAGTACACACCAATATCATTTATGAATATAGATGCAAAAATCCTCAAAAAAAAAAAAAAAAAAAAAAAAACTAGCCTGCTGAATCTAGCAGCATATTAAAAGGATTAAATATCATGATCATGTGGGATTTATTCCAGGAATGCAATAGTGGTTTAACACATGAAAATCAATCAAGGAATACTACCCATTTGTCATCACAAAGGATGCAGAAAAAAAAAGCATTAGGCTTTCATCACTCATGGTAAAAAATACTAAATAAACTAGGAATAGAATGGAACTTCCTCAACATAATAAAGAGCACATATGGAAAACCAACTGTTAACATCATATTCAACCATCAAAAACTGAAAAGTTTCTCTTTAAGTCAAGAACAAGATAAGGATACTAGCCTTTGTCACTTCTTTTCAGCATTGCATTGGAAGTACTAGCCAGAGAAATTAAGAAAAAGAAATAAAAATCATCCAAATTGGAAAGGAATAAATAAAACTATATTTACAGAGACATGATCTTATATACAGAAAGTCCTAAAGAATACACACACACACACATGCACACACAAATTAGTGCTAATAAACAAATTCAGCAAATTTGTGGGATATAATATCAACACACAAAACTAGTTGTATTTCTATACAGTAGCAATTAACAATCCAAAATAGAAACAAAGAAATTAATTCTATTTAAATAACATCAAAAAGATTAGAATACTTAGAAATAAATTTAACCAAGGAGTTGAAAGTCTTGTACATTGAAAACTAAAAGAATTGTTAAAAAAAAAAAAAAAAAAATTTAAAGACCTAAATAAATGGAAAGACTTCCTGTGATAATAGATTGGAAGTTTACTATTGTTAATACTCTCAAAAGTAAATTTACAGATTCAATGTAATCTCTATTAAAATCCCAAAAGCCTTTTTAAATTAGTGGAAAAGCTGATCATCAAATTCATAAGGGATTATGAGGTATCCCAAATAATAAAACAATCTCAAAAAAAAAAAAAGAAGAAGAAGAAAAGAGTAGGAGGAGTCACACATTTCAATTTCAAAACTTACCACAAAACTAAGTTGTCAAGATAGTGTGGTACTGGCATAAGGATAGGCATATAGATCAATGGAATAGAATTGAGAGTACAGAAATAAACCCATACATATATCATCAACTTATTTTCAACAAGGATGATTTTCCCCCATTCAATGGGGAAAGAATAACCTCATCAATAAATGGTGCTAGCTCCTCTCAATTAGAGGTGGAGTGGGCATCACCATCCTAGAATCCTCAGGATTGGGGAATGAACTATGGACTAGAGTAGGCTTAATGGTATTCTAATATAGACTTATTGTGATTCTAGAACTTTTATCATTGATGTGAAGGCAGTGGCCACTGAGGTTCTGAGGGAAGGGAGAGGGAAAAACAGGTGAAATATGGGGGCTTTTTAGGGGCCTGGTTATTGTCCTGAATGACATTACAATGACAGATACAGGCCATTACATATCTTGCCATAACCTACAAAATTGTGTGGGAGAGAGTATAAACTACAATGTAAACTATAAACCATGCTTAATGGCAATGCTCCAGAATGTTTTCATCAATTGCAACAAATGTATCACACTAATGAAAGATGTTGTTAATGTGGGAGGTATAGGGAGCAGGTCATATAGGAATCCCCTATATTTTTGTATAACATTTATGTAATCTAAATATCTTTTTAAAAAAATATATTAAAAAATAAATGAAAATAAATGGTGCTAGGACAACCAGCAAGATGGTGACAGAGTAAAGTGCTCCTAGAATCAGCTCCTGTTATGGGACAGTTGGTGATCTCCCAGAGCTATCTAGAGCACTTGTTTGGGGGCTCCAGGACACCAGAAGTGCATCCTGCAACATTCTTGAAAGAATGGAAGGAAGAGACTGCCCATCTGCAGAGAAGATTCGTAAGTAGAGCACTCCACCCCACGGAGGCCGGTGCCCATCCTCCACTGGAGGCACAAGCTTCCTCAGGAGCTGTTCAGAGACTGGAATTGAAAGTTCCACTTCCCCAAAACAGGGGATGAAGAGACAGTTGGACACCAACTTCAGCTACTGATTAGTAAATTTGACGGGCTAAAGTATAACCCTAAGAACAGCTAAAGTCTGAATCTGTCCAAATCAGAAAAAGGCCGGTGGCCGCCATCTTAACTCCACCCCCCAGTATGAGGGGAAGCCGGGCTGACTGAAAATCACAGTGACAGTAGAGACTGGTTTCTTTCACCCAGATTGACCTGCAGCCCTGGCCAAGGCTTCGGCCCCACCTCTAGCAGGGAGGAAGCTGACAGGCCCTGCACCAGCCTATCCAGGTAACTGCAGGTACGTTTAGCTGGCACAGACTGAATAATCGGAAGTCTACCAGGGCAACTGTGGTCATCTTGGACCAGCACTGCATAGATTGCTGTCCACACTTGCAGCTCCATCCCTGCCCCAGGCAGGGGAGAAAGGGGCATGAAGCTTCATCCGTCTCTCTGGGCAACTAAAGTCTAGGCCTGCATGAGTTGGGTTATTCCACACAGCTGTGGCTCTGTCCCTACCCCTGGCAAAGGATAAAGTTGGGAGAAGCTTCATTGGTCCTTGGGCAATGAGGGTAACTTGAGCCTCCACAGCTTATAGCACCAACTGCATCCTTGGCTCCTACTACACAACCAGCAAGGGAGAAAGGGCAGGAAGCCCTAAACTAAAGAGAAAAACTGCACCCAGAATAAATACTCTAGTAAGCCAGATGCCAAGACACCAACAAAAAATTACAATCCACACCAAGAAACAGGAAGATATGGCCCAGTAAAAGGAACCAGATAAGCCTCCAGATGACATAAAGGAGTTGAGACAACTAATCATAGATGTTCAAACAAATCTCCTTAATAAATTCAATGATATAGCTAAAGAAATTAAGGATATTAAGAAGACATTGGATGAGCACAAAGAAGAATTTGAAAGCATACATAGAAAAATAGTAGATCTTCTGGGAATGAAATGTGCAATAAATGAAATTAAAAATACACTGGAACCCTCCTACAAAGGCGTGTCTGTGGTTTACTGTCCTTGGACACGTAAGAATTGGAGGCAAAGAGATGTGGAATTGGAGAAGTCTAGAGCCAGCTTCCTACCTGCAGGCTTAAGATCACCTATTCCCACACAGAAAAATAAAAAAAATAAAAAAAATAAAAAAATACACTGGAATCATATAATAGCAGATTTGAGGAGGTAGAAGAAAGTATCGGTGAGCTTCAAAAAATGGCCTCTGAAAGTGAACATACAAAAGAACAGATGAAGAAAAGATTGGAAAAACTTGAACAAGGTCTTAGGGAACTAAAGGGCAGCAAGAGATGTGCAAATATATGTGTCATGGGTGTCCCAGAGGGAGAAGAGAAGGGAAAAGGGGCAGAAGGAATATTTGAAGAAATAATGGTAGAAAATTTCCCAACCCTATCGAAGGACATAGATATCCATGTCCAAGAAGCACGACATATTCCCATCTGAAAAAATCCAAATAGACCAACTCCGAGACACGTACTAATCAGAATGTCAAATGCCAAAGACAAAGAGAGAATTCTGAGAGCAGCAAGAGAAAAGCAATGCATAACACTTAAGGGATACCAAATAAGATTAAGTGCTGATTTCTCACCAGAAACCATGGAGGCAAGAAGACAGTGGTATGATATATTTAAGATACTGCAAGAGAAAAACTTCAGCCAAGAATCTTATATCTGGCAAGACTGTCTTTCAAAAATGAGGGCGAGTTTAGAATATTCACAGATAAACAGAAACTGAGAGAGTTTGTAACCAAGAGACCTGCTTTGCAGAAAATACTAAAGGATGTGCTACAGCCTGAAAAGAAAAGACAGGAGAAGAGGCCTGGAAGAGAGTCTAGAAATGAAGATTATATCAATAAAAGTAACTAAAAGTGTCAAAAGAGTGGTAAAAATAAAATATGACAGATAAAACCCAAATATTCAGGAATAAACTTAACCAACAATGTAAAGCACTTGTATTCAGAAAACTACAACTCATTTTTAAAAGATTTTTTTTAAAAAAGATGTAAATAATTGGAAAAACATTCCATGCTCATGGATTGAAAGACTAAATATCATTAAGATGTCAATTCTACTCAAGTTGATATGCGGATTCAATGCAATCCCAATGAGAATTCCACCAGCATTTTTTAAATAAATGGAAAACATGGTTATCAAATTTGTTTGGAAGGGTTGGGGGTCCTTAACAGCCAGAAACATCTTAAAAAGGAAAAGCAAAGATGGAGGACTCTCATTTCCGGAATTTAAGTCATATTACTTAGCTACACTGGTAAAAACAGCATGGTACTGGCATAAAGACAGACATATAGACCAATGGAACCAAATTGATGGTTAAAAAACAGACCCTCACATCTATGGTCAAGTGATTTTTGAATAGCCTGTCAAACACATTCATCTCAGGCAGAACAGTCCATTCAATGAGTGGTGCTGAGAAAATTGGATATCCATAGCAAAGGAAGGAAAGAGGACCCCTATTTCACACCCTATACAAAAATTAACTCAAAATGAATCAAAAACCTAAATATAAAAGCAAGAAACATAAAGCTTCTAGAAGAAAATGTTGGAAAATATCTTCAAGACCTGGTGGTAGGTGGTGGATTCTTAAAGGAGATAAGAGGAAAACGAGATGGACTACTGATATTTAATGTATGTAGAAGTTTTAATTAGCTTTACTCTAAAAATGTGGAAATATACAGAGTTGATGGTAACACATTATAGTGAGTAACAGCTGGTTTATAAATGGGGATGTGGCTGAAAATGGTAGTCTAGGGATGTAAATGCCAATTGACAGAAAGCTAGAGAATAATCTAGGGACTGAATAGCACAGTAAACCCAGAGGTAGATGAGCATAGTGGTTTATGGTACAGATGCAAGAGTGTCCTTTGTGAGCTAGAGCAACATACATCACTGTTGCAGGGTTGTGGGAATGTGGAGAAGCATGGGAAAAATACACCTGTAGTGGCCTATGGAGTGTGGTTAACAGTAATAATGTAATATTCTTGCATCTATGCCAAAGATGTACTGTGTTGATAATGGGGGAGTATGGAAAATGTGTGCCAATGTTCACTGTGGACCTGGTAATAATCGGATGATATTATCTCATAATCTGTAATAAATATTCTACCATGGTGTGATGTGTTGATAGAGGAGTGTTGTTGGGGAATTCTGCACATGTGCATGATTGTTTTGTAAGTTTATAAGTTCTGTCATAAAAATATATTTAAAAAATAATAATAAGGTGGGTTGGGGGGAAAATACACCAAATGTAATATAAGGACTATAATTAGCAGTAAGAGTTTGACAACATTCTTTCATAACTTGTAACAAATGTCTCATGACAATGCAAAGTGTTGGCAGAGGTCTGATGTATGGGACCCCTGTATGATGTTATTTATGTTTGTTTTGTAAGTTCACAACTATTACTATACACTTATTGTTTATGTATGTTCATGTATGAGTAATATACTTCAATAAATTTTTTTAAAAAGATAGGTTAGGGGGAAATTATAGAAGACCTTAGAAGCAATGCTAAGGTATTGTCAAAAACAAAAAAATAAACAAAAACAAAAAAAAACACACATGTAAAAACATTCTAATGCAAAATAAAAGTCACCTATAAATATTAAATAAATAAATAAATGGTGCTGGGCCAACTGTGTATCCACGCAAAGTTGGAACCTTATCTCACATCATATTCAAAACTTAACTCAAAATTGATCAAAAACATAAAATAAGAGCTAAAACCATAAAACTCAGAAGAAAATATAAATAAATATCTCCATTACCTCATACTTGGCAATGATTTCTTAGATATATCTAAGAGCACAAGCAACAAAAGAAGAAATAAATAAACTGGACTTCATCAAGAAAGCAAAAATAATCCACAGAATTGGAAAAAATATTTGAAAAGCATATATATCTAGTAAGGGCCTAGTATCCAGAATATATAAGAACTCCTACAACTCGAAAGACAAGAAACCCAATTTAAAAATTGGGCAAAAGACATTTCCTCAGAGAAGATATACAAATGACCAACAAGCACATGGAAAATGCTCAACATCATTAATCATTAAGGAAATGCAAATCAAAGCCACAATAAGATACTTCACAGACACTAAGATAGCTATAATTTTTTAAAGCAGAAAAATAACAAGTGTTGACAAGTATGTGAAGAAAACAGAACCTTTGTGCATTGTTGATGGAAATATAAAATGATTCAACTGCTGTGAAAAACGCATTGGCAATTCCTCAAAAAGTTAAATATGGAATTACCATATGATCCATCAACTCTACTCTTAGGTATATATCCCAAAGAATTAAAAAGGTGTTCAAATAAAAACTTGTGCACAAATGCTCCAAGCAGTACTCTTCCCAATAGTCAAAAGGTGAGAACAACCCTAATGTCCATCAGATGAATGGATAAACAAACTGTGGCACATCCATACAATGGAATATTTTTAGCCATAAAAGGGAATGAAATACTGACACATGCATCAATGTGATTTAACTATGAAAAATTATGCTAAATAAAAGAAGATAGACACAAAAGGCCACATATAAGATTCCATTTATATGAAGTATCCAGAATAGAAAAAGCCATAGAGATAGAATGAAGATTAGTGGTTAGCAGAGGCTGAAGATGGAGGGGAGAATGGGGAGTGTCTGCTTAATGTGCACAGAGCTTCTTCTTTGGATGATGAAATTGTTCTAGAACTAGATAGTGGTGATAGTTACACAGTATTGTGAACGTACTAAATGTCACTGAATTTACACTTTAAATTGGTGACATTGGTGATGGTAAGTGTCATGGTTAGGTGCATTTTATCACAATAAACAGTACCCAAATCAGTCCTTTCCTATATACTTGCATAGCAAATTAGAAAATAAAATAATAAAAAGATTCTATTTATCATAAGAACAAAAATGTTTAAATTCTAGGAAAAATATGGAGTGAAGCACTGATATGAAAAAAACTACAAAATTATTATTAATCAAAAAATGCTTTGGATTACAAAAGAGCGATCATGTGCCTGAAAGGGAATACTCTATATAATGTAACTGATAGATTGAACAGGGGTCTAAATAAAATGAACAAGGGTCTAAATAAAATGAAGAAGATAGTTGTACAGAAAATTAAAGACAGATCAATACTGGAATACAGTCCAGAAACAGATTCATGAATGTGCAAGCATTTCGTATACAAAAAAGCCAAAATGTAAAATAGTTGTAGAAAGATCATTCTATAAAAATTTTGGGTCAGCCAACTATTCAAAAGAAAATTAGATTATTAACTCACAAATTAAACAAAAAAACTCTATATGTATTAAAAGCATAAATGCAGTAAAATGAAAGGGCAAAAGTGCTAGAAGAAAATAGAGATCAATATTGATACAATAGGGAAGCGGCTGTGGCTCAATCAGTAGGGCTCCTGTTTACCATATGGGGGGCCCCGGGTTCGGTTCCCGGGGCCTCCTGGTGAAGGCAAGCCCGCCCACACGGCGTGGTTAGCTGACCCAGCGAGCACAAGCAGCAAGGGGGGGATAAATGAATAAATAAAATAAAATCTTTAAAATATATATGTATATATATTGATACAATAATCTTAGCCTGAGAAAAGCATGTTTAAACATGAAAATAAAGCAGTAACCATCAAATAAATTATTGATTAATTCACTACTTTTTCAAGTTAAAATATACAAAACTAAACTAAAAGCAAGCAATGAATCTGGAAATACCATTGTTTTTAGAACAACTGATTTTATGTTTATATGTACTTGAATTATATGTTCTCTGTTATTCAAAGGGTTCTTGAAAATAACGTTGTTTTTTTTGTTTTGTTTTGTTTTCTTTTGGAGTCAAGTCTGGATTTTTAAACTTTATTTTTAAAGAAGTTTTATATTACAGAAAAGTTACATAGAAAATATCGGGTACTTAGAGGGGAGCTACCATGGCAGGTGATGTGATGACAGGGATGATACAGCAGAGAGGGAGAAATTGACAATGCAGGGGGGAAAAAAGAGAGTTTCAGGAGCAGAGCCCTTGAGTTGGCAAGAGTGGTTGGGATTCAGAGAACAGGTAGAGAGAGTTGGTCTCAGGTAAGAGCAGGGATAATCCATCCTTTTTAAAGAACAGAAGGCCTGGGGTGAGAGGATGCCATGTTCTGGTTTCTTCTATCATCTTCTTCATTTTACAGATGTGAAAACTGAGGCTCATATTTGTCTAATGATTTGTTCAAGGTCCCACCCAGCTAACAAGGGTTCCTCTATTATAAGGTGTAAAGAATAAGGTGACACATGGGAAAAATACAACTACTGTAACTTATAGACTATAGTTAACAGTAATACTGTAATTTTTGTAGCAGAGGGAAAGTAGGTACTACATCAATGCTAAAGGTCAAAAAAAAAAAGAATATGGGATTTAGTTTTAAGAGATATGAATATGATCAAGCTTTTTTTTTTTTTTTTTTTTTTTTCACTTTCTTCATTAACAAGGAGACCTTGATCATGTCATTTAAACAATCTGTGCTCATTTATTCATCTTTCAGAAGACTGGAGAAACAACTGAGTTTGTTTTTAGGATTAAATCGGATAAATGCATCTGGACAGGATTTTTAAAGGAATGCTTCTATAATTTGTTAAGCTGCCATTTGTCTGTTATTTTATCTTTTGAAGTTGAAATAAAGCTTGGGGTGGGGGAAGAAAAATACAAATACCTACACATTCATAAAAGGATTAATGTCCAATAAATATGAGAAAAATGTTTAACCATATTTCCTCATCAGACTGTAATTTTTAAATGTGTAACACCTACTACTGCAGAGTGTATGGTGTAAAGGTGGACTGTCTGGAAGCCTTTAAATTATATCTACCTGTTGATTCAGACCTGCTTTACAATTCTTTCCTAAAAAAAGAAAAGGAAAAGTTCATAGAGATTTATAATACAGTAATCTTTAAAATATCAAACTAGAAATATTATCTATATATATAGTCATTTAATATTGATTCCAAATTATGTTAAATTGCTAGGATGATATACTATATACCCAAGAAAATGATATTTAATAGTATTATTAATATGGGGAATACACAATAATGAATACCCTAGTTTATAAAGATAAAAAATACTCTTTCCCAATCCAATGTTATATGCATATAAATATGTACATATATATGCATAATAATGACAATATATGTAAATACATGTATGTATGCTCAAAGTATATCAAACCAAAAATAACAATGTGCACTATATATAGTGTGAGTAAAAGAATGCACCCAAAATGCTAATTGTGGTAATCTCTGGATAGTGGGATTTGGAAGATTTTTTTAATTTTAATTTGTAGTATATTGTATTTTTTTTACTATGGAAGTTATGGTTAAAGAAAACGTTATATATTCTTTTAAGTAACTTTAGAGAATATAATACATGAAATTTAATATTCCTCAATAAGGAGAAGAGGTCCATGGAAATAAAGGATGGTCTTTCCTTTCCAACAGAGTACCTAACACGAGAAAGTGCCTCTCTTCACCCTTATACAGCCATTTTACTGTACCGCCATTGCCCTGTCCCTGCTCCTCTCTGAACCTCCTTCTACATTCTGTCTTTCTGTAATTCATGTGGTTTTTATTTTCCCTTCTGTTTTCTAGTCCCCTACCATGAACTTAAATTTAAGAAGCAAAATAGGGGGAAATATAACAATAGCACCAGCCGCTGTTGCTGCTGTACAGCAACGTTATTAATATGTGGTAATGAACCTTATATTTGTACTATTACTAAGTAATTAATCCCCTTCCCTGCTCACAGGCAGGGCCAGAAAAATACAAAAAGTTTTCTCTATCCCCATATTAACAGTGGAAGGAAAAAGGAAAGGAGGGTGCATGTTAGAATTTGAGGTTGGAGAACAGAGTGCAAAGATCTTAGATAAAATGATGGAGCTAGAAAGTATGATTCTTAGCATTTGCCTTAGGAAATTTTTCCAGTCATGTCGCTGACTCTATCCTTTATTCTCCACCAGGAGAGACATCAGCCTTTTGCTCAGCAAATGTCTGCTGAAATAATAAATCAGTAAGTAAATGAAAGCTTAAATGAATTTTTTATTTTCTTCATTTCTATTATTAATGTTCACATCAATTCAATTGCTTTGCTTTATTTTTTGTCCTCTCTAGCCTTCTTAACCTAAATTCTTATGAAAAGTTAGTGGCTTTTGTAATGTTTCATTCCACCAGTAAACATTTATTTCTCTTTCACATTCTGATTCACTGTCCCTATCATAATAAACAAAATAAGTGTCCAATAACTAATTTGAATTCTTATATTTTATTATCTGATTCTGTATTCTCGTGTTCTTAAAGCCTGTCCCAAATACTAAAGAGTTTCTTATTTAGACATTTCCTTATCTCTAGGAATTATATATATATTATTACCTATTTTCTCCGTGGTTTTTACAGTTCACATTGTTTTGAATCAAAATTATTTCCAGCTTCTTTCTAAATGATAAACCATTGAAACTTCCCCTTTTATCAATAATAAAAAATAGGGAATCGGCTGTGGCTCAATCAGTGGGGCTCCCGTTTGCCATATGGGAGGCCCCGGGTTCGGTTCCCGGGGCCTCCTGGTGAGGGCAAGCCCGCCCGCACGGCGTGGTTAGCTGACCCAGCGAGCATAAGCAGCAAGGGGGGGATAAATGAATAAATAAATAAAACCTTTAAAAAAAAAAAAAAAATACCCTCATCCACATACATTCATAACAGAATACCTGCTGTCTTCACATTTCAATTTCCTATGCATGCTTTTTTCACTCTCTGTAAGTACTCTTGCTTAAGGCCACAGATAGCGTGAACATTTAGTTCACAGCAATTATTATTCCAGCATCTAAAGCAGTGCCTGACACATAGTAGGAACTTAATAAATACTTGTCAAATAAAAGAACAAATAATTACTTGTGGATCACCAAAGCAGAAGTGATAGCTCCCTCTCACAGCACTCTTTTTCATTTAATAGTTATCTAATTTCTTTTGATTATCTCATCAACAAAATTAGTGGCTGACAATTAACTATAACATTATTATTTAATAGTAACAGAAAAAATAATAAATAATATAATCACAATAGTTTAATAACTAAAGCATATGGTACTCACTATGACAGGCACTATTTTATGTGTTTTACATATATTAACTTATTTCATCTTCACAACAACGCTATGAGGTGGGTACTATTTCTATACCTATTTTACATATGAGGAAATTGAAACACAGAGTGGTTAAGCTTACATAGCCAGAAAGCGGAAGAAGTAGGTCTTAAACCTAGGCTCTGAATTCCTACATGGGATGGACTCTCTAAGAGCTGATATCTTAGCTCTCAGTATGTGACTTATTTTTCCAACTACATTAAAAGCTCTTTGAGAAAAGAACTCTTTAACTCACAGTCCTGAGCATAGTGCCTTACACCTAATGGTCTTGATCTTTTTTCATTATTTTTAACTTGATGACAATTATTTATAAATTATTTTATAAATATAAAATATTAATTAGAATATTCTAATTATTATTTGAATAAGATGCAAAGGAATAGCAGGAAACATCTTTATTTTCATAAGACAGTAAAGTAAGGAGCAATAATTTGAAACTTCAAGTGAAAATATCCAAGGAATTTTTCTGAAGCTATGAGCTCCCATTCTCCTTCTCTACCACAACCAACCCTACTTAATGGAGAAGAAACGGAAAACATCTCAACTATGCCTAGATGATTATTTTTCATTGGGATGGTGAGTGACAACCATAGCAATAGACTTTTTGAGTATTTTTCAATGGTACTGAGCATTTACTATGTGCCAATTACTCATGATATTTTAGGGAGTTCAAATCATTTAATCTTAATAATACCTCTGAGTAAGTACTATTGTGATAATTGTTCATAGAGTACAAAATTGACTAAGAGTAATTCCAAGACCACAGCTAAGAGGTGGCATGGCTGGGACTCATGCCCTTGACCTGTACTCTGAACAACTCCCCAATACTAAAGGGAAGGTTTGTTTGCAGCAGTGCACAAGATACTAAAATAATTCCTTTTTATATGATGGCTCTGTCTCCTTCACCTTCAACATAGCCACACTCCATTTAGACATTCCACAGTTTGGAATTTGTTTGCGGATTCAATAGCTAAGAAGGAGTGAGAAAAACTTCCTCCCCATCTGTATAAAGCCACAATAATATCCACTCCTCTGTCGGATTAGTACCCTAACAGCCAGGACAGACAGAACGACAAATTTTCACAAGCTTTGGAAGGTATTATTTACAAATATCAAATGACAGATTTCTCTTATTGTATGTAGTCCCTATGAATACAAATAAATGACATTGATACACTAGATTAAATTTGGTGTGGCTAAAAATGCTTTCCAAAGCAAATATGAATGGAATGCATTTTATATACCTCTCATAAGGATAAGTCTAAGCAAATAAAGTTAAAATTGGCAACACAGAAAGATTTGGGGCACATCAACATCTTAAATTGTTCTTCAAAAGTTTGGGGGCTTAATAAAGAGCCCCAATCACATTAAGCCAGAGGATTTTTATATCCTTGAGAGTATAAATTTAATCCACATGTTCCTGATTCATTTAAACTTAAATCATGCAACTAATGTTTTGTAAGTTCTTTCTCAGTGCCTATAATATCTTTGGGCCTTGTTATAAATCTCTCTCCTTAAAAACAGGAAGCAATGTTTTGCCAAGAATAAATGAACCTAAAATTGCAAATATTTCTGACCACTGTGTACATCCAAAGCAACAGATTTTTGTGTAAGTTCTCAAACTAGCAGTGTCTTTCCCTAAATTGATTGACTTTTTCTGGGCCAGTTTTATACCATGCATTTCCGTGGAGGGAGAGGACATGATACTCAAATGAGTTCAATTTCAAAAGACTATACAATAGCATAATATACTTATTAAATCACACTATAAACCTGTGAGTGATATACTTTATATTTAGGTAATATATGAAAAATGGGCTTCTGGAAGATAGTCCTAAGTTGGCTCTGCAAGAAATAGACTTTGTGAGAGAGAGCATTGCATACAGGAAGTTTACTGGGGAGTGTGGGGCAGTAATGAAGGCAGGATTGGAAAGAAGGAACAGCTGAGTCACAATGCAGTTGAAAGAAAGGCCTCAGCAGACCCCTTAGTAACCTTGAAGTTTGTATGGTCTTTCAGCAATGTCACTAATGAGACAAGGGGCCCAGTGCTTTTTATCCCCAAAGTCACCTGTCACTGGACACAGACTGCCCCCACCCCAGGAAGAGGGCATAACCATAGGTAAGGCAGCCCTCTCTGGTTAAGGATAATTTCTGCAAGTATGACTCACCCAAAGGGGATCTAGATGGACCCCACTAAGAAGGTCTGAGTCTTATTAGTAAAGCAAATTGCTACAGATATTAATGTGTGTGTATATTTATGTATACACACACTCATTCAGCTGGCCAAGATTTGAGGTAAGCAAGCCCATTTTTCAGAAAAATTTCAACATTTATCATAGAGATTTCATTTTATGACAATGAACAAGCAATGTCTGCAAGATTTTACTCAAAGAAATTTTTTCTTCTTTTCCCCCAACATGACTCCCTCAAAGATTTTTTAAAAACCTACCTCAAAGACAGAAACAAAACAAAACAAAACACATTTCGAAAAAAAAAAAAATGTGTGACTGTAGTGAGAAAGGCAGTCCTAAAGATTATGGGGCAAAATTAATTCAGATTTATATTGCTTAATATTTTCCTTTGCCTTCAATATTTCCCACTCAGTATTTGGTTCATTAGTTTATTAATTCAAAAAACATTGCTTAATGACCCAATGACCCACCATTTGTAGAAAACAAAACACAAAGCAATAGCACAGAACTGTAGCCCCCAAGACTAAAAGAGGAAATTGACACGAAAACAAATAACCGTAATGCCATAATAATAAAATAATACTATCCTAGTTTATCCATGAAATTCCTCTGGAAGCTAACAAAATTCCTAAACGTTAGCCCCAAATTCAAATTTTAGAATGTCCAGGATTCTCCAGGGCTACTTCTAGTGGAAGAATCTCTGAGAAGGAACTTTCCCTCTCAGACCTCTCCAATCCCAATCACAATGAAAACTACTGCAAGTATTCTGGAGGCCTATCAGCAGGTCCTGACCTCATCAGCAAGGGGGTCCACAGTGCAAAGAATAAAGGCAGCATTCATTCAGCAAATACTTACCAACCCCAACCAAGTGTCAGGCATTGCCTAGAAACTGAGGATAGAGCACTTAACAAGGTCCCACTCTTCAGAGAGCTCAAGTTCTAGAGGCAGAAGCCAAACAACAACCAAGTAAACAAAGAAATGTACACTATGTTAGCAGATGTTGCTAAGTGCTATGAAGAGAAATAAAGCAGAGAAAACACGGTGAGAGGAAGAGAGGGGTATTTTTAAAGATAGTCTAGCTAGAAGGCCTTGCTGAGCAGGTGATATTAAGTGTTCCAGGCAAGAGAACGCCAAGGTTCAGGGTCAAGAATATACTCCCAAATCTCCTCTGCCAGCCTACTATCACAGACTCCAGGCCCACCAAATATGGAAGCAGCCTAAATTCCCAAAACTTAATCTACAGAAATAAATCTCTAAAATATGTCTTCTGGGTATTAATTTTGTGTTGTATATTTCTGAGTTATTTAAGAATTTCTACTGGAACCCATGTGTCATCATGTCCTTTAACCAGACTGCATCATTTCTGCTTCCCAATTCCAAAGGTATACTCCCACTTCACAAAGGAAACAAGATAAAACAATTTATGACAATATTGCCTCTAAAATTAGCAACAATCCAAGATAAACCAAAAATGCTCTATTTTCCATAATCTGACTAAAATTCCAAAGGGTCCATTTTCTTTTGTTTGAAAAGGCAATCCATTCGAAGCCCTCTTATCCTGTGTAATCAGATCTAACGATGGATTAGTTAACTAATAGTTTCAATTTGGGAAATAATTTAATAATTATGTATATATAAGCATGTTCACATTCATGTATGTATATGTTTAAACATTTTCCACTTAAAACAAAATGCACATCCATGCCCCATCCCTGGGATGTTGAGACAAGTGCACAAGACACATACACAGATTTCTGTTACAGGGTTCTTAACTATAATAATGAAGAACAGCCTTTCAAAGAAGACAATGTTCACTAATAGTCAAAATGTTCTATGATGTCATATTGATCCATCATTTGCTATTAGCTCTCCAAGATCAGGTGAGAATAATGACAATAACTTTAGTAATTTCAGCCAAAGTTCAATCAGCCATCCAGTTCTTTTGATTTTCATCTGACAAACATCTTAGTGAGCAAATGATGTTTAAGTACACTGACTACAAATGCAGCAAAAGAGTTACAATCTTAGGAAAAATCAAATTCAAAGTCTATATATACAAGAAAACACAAATTCTTGAGTAAACTCACCTACATAAGAGCTCATTTTGCTCTTTGTATAATTTATACTTCTTTACCCAGTTCAAAAATGATCCTCTATTCCTGAAGAAAACATAAAACAAATGTATGCCCTTTTAGTAAAAGAGAGTTTAACACTGCCATAAGTCTAAAATTGCTGACTAAGGAGCAGATTTCAAAACTACCATTTGGATTTCTTATTTGCTTAACTCTTACCTATAAAACTCAGAATCCACATTCTGGTCAATCATTTCCAATCTCTTGACATTTATACTACTTAAGTTACAGTCAACTAGTCAACAAGTATTTATTGCTCTGCCACATTGGTAAAATACGCATAGCAATAATAATAAATTCTTTTCAGAGTTGCATATTCTGGAACACTAAAAAAAACATTACCCATATAAAGGCATAAGCAAAGAATATCAAGAAAATGTTATTTGAAATTGCCAGTAAATATCTTTCCCCCCTCATAATAAAAAAATCCAATGAATGCCTTCAAGATTTGTTTATTAAGGAAAAGTGATTCACCTAGTAAATACATAATTGTTGCTTGACACTCAAAGATTGTTTGGAATTAATTTGTTGCTAAATGGAATTGTAAGCTAGTATCTTTTGTAGTTTCCAATACTTTTCAGTTAGGATTATATTTAAATGAATTTATATGAATTAACCATATTTAAAACTTCAAAATCCAGATATTATAAAAAAAATTTAAAGTCATTAGCAAGATATATTTTAAACTAATATTTTGACTGTACCACATTTGTAAATCTTCTTTTTTGAAAGACATGTTTTCCCCCTTTGAAAAAATAAAAATACATTAAAACAAAAAAAGATTTCCAACAAGTATCATGATCATCTTAACTTTGTACTGGTTAAAACTCATTTGGCAAAACTAAGAAACTATCCTCTTTGCCAGCAGCTATAAATTTAAGCAGTTTTGGAAATTATGACACCACTGATAAGGTTTGATACAAGATATGCCCTCAAGCACAGACATTATCTTTACCTTACTTAGCTCCTCTGTTTAGCATACGAACCTGTACCTCTGTTCAACTTTGAGGCTTGAAAATGACAGTGAACACAGGTCAAAAAGTGTTTGCTGATGTTCATTTAAATTACAAATCCAGCAATTCAAATATATCAATCATTGAGAAAAGACGCGTGTTTTAAGGTAGGACATTGACCTGGAAGCTGTCACCATTATAGCACTTTAAAAAAAAAAAAAAAAAAAAAACTAGAAGCTTGATTTCAGGTGGGTAGGAGTATGATGGCTCTGTCATTAATATCTGTGCAATTCCCCTGAGGCATTTAAGGAAAAAGGGGGTTATGTTTCAACTGAGGTAGTAGGGTTTGATGTTATTTTGTTATTCTCAAGGTTGAGTTTTTTACTAAGGTTCAATTCAGACTTGCCTGATGACCTTAACTTAATCCCCAAAGCATAAATAGTGCTTGAAATAATCAAAATATCAATCTATCAAGGAGCAGCTATTGTGCACTTACTATGCATCTAACCCAGAAAGAAATTTCAAACTAAAAATAAGCATTTTAGAAGAATTGATGAATCTGGGTCACAAGATTTATCAATAATTCATAGTTAAATAGAAAGTAGACCATAGAAACTGTTTCATTAAAATGAAACTCTGCTTCCATTAGGAAATACGTTCAGAATATGAATTAAATTGTATTATCTATTCTAACAGTAAAGGAAACCAAAATTTCAGGAAAGGAAATTAAAGAAAAACACAAATTCAACATATCCATGGCAACAGTATGAAATTTTGCAGCCTTTCACAGTGTTACAGTATTAAGTCTACCATTCATATTTCTCAAAGTTAAAAGCCAGAACTAAACAGAATTTTAAAGGTGACTCAGAAGAAATAAAAACTAAACCCTGAGTAATCACCTCAACTGTCCATATTAGCTGCCTCTCATTTCCTTCATTATTTTATTGTTTAAGGTGTCCTTCAGAGCTATGACTTTCATTAAGAATTTATCTTTAAACATTTTCAGCCATCTCTTTTTCCATATTCCCTTTCCAAGCTCCAAATTAATTTTAAATGTACTCAAACTCACTCTGTATTTTGAAAAACTACTTTATTTCAAAATGTAACTACAAAAAAGAATACCCTTGGTCAAGTGGCATAAATTAAATTTCTCAAAAATGAACACTGAAGTGGTTCCAAGAATTGATCTCTGTTATTCAGATTCAAAGGACTCTACTAAGAGCACAGATTAGACCCTTGCTTAGTTTCACCTAAGGCCTCCTAAATTGGCAACAAGCAGGTGCCAAAATGCTGAACTGCCAATGACAGACCATACCTCTCCTTAGTTGGGTACTGATGACTTTACCAATTCAGAGACAACACGAAAAAATTATTTAAATGATTTAACAACTCAAGAAGATTAATTCAAATTGTTAAGCAATCATATAAAGAGAAATAAAGAAATATTAGAAATACAGAAATCCTTTTGTAAAATAAAATTGACTGTCATAGGATCTGTCTTCACCAGCAGCATTCACACATTTTTATGTTGCTCAAAATCACCTAGATGGTTTATTAAAACTCCACTGACAGATTCTTAAGAATCTAGGAAACCTGCATTGGTAACAAGCACTGTCATTCTACCATAAAAGGTAGATACCTTGCTGTCATCATGACCTTTGTCTCACTTCTACTTGTCTCACCTCTACCTTTGTATCACCTATATTACTATCTCTAGATATGAGGTAATTTCCCCCATTATCACACAAAAAGGAATATTTTGGAAATCTTTGCTGCCACGAGCTCCCTACAGAAGATTTTAATTTTCTCTTACACAGCATTCTGGCACTCCTTTCATCAAAAAGTAAAATGTTGGAGAGAGTTAAGGTCATATTTATCAATTATTAAGTATTATTTTTTGTCTTCTACCTGGAAGGTAATATGAATGACTCGTTTGTTGCTACTTCCTTTACTTTAGCCTCCATTTCCAAACAAAAACACCAAGCTGTCACATACGGTTGCTGGTTTACAAACTAAAATAACAATGAAATTATGATAAAGGAACTCTGAGAATAAATAACAAAGTACTTTAGCACTTAACCACTTTCCACCCCTATTTGCTCCAGGTTCTGAACCAGATTTTCTGGCTCTCCTGCCAGTCGTATCTCCCACTGTACTATCTCCCGGGGTTAGTGAACTAGTGATTTCTTTATCTGAACTATCCATATTAATACCGCAATCCAACATCTCTTTTGCAAGCTGAGATCTGGTCACTCCATGTTTAGAAGAACTAGATAGCTAATATGCCTCTTCTACAAATTAAAAATCTGCACGACTTTCTACCAAGACTTACTAGAATCAGTGCTGTATTATAGCTGGTCTTTCTTCACATTTTAGACACTAATCATAATCCTATATTAAAAATGTATTACTTCTACTACAATGAATTTATACTGCACTGAAAGCAGGTAATATGATGGTTAGAATTGTTTAGCAACATATTTAATTCAATTCAGGATTTCTGAGAAAATAACCACGTGTGTCATCATGAAAAGCTTAATTCTAAACCAGAGCAGAGTGCTAAAATAGGTTTTGAGTAGAGGTACACTGAATCATTTAAATGACTGACCAGTGTTGCCCATCAAATCTAACAACTCTGGAAAAGAAAACAAACCTTGTACTGAAAATGGGTAAAATGCAGAGAGCAGAAATTGGTCAAAACATTAGGCTCTTACCAGAAATGGGCTCCAGCAAATACAGGAGACACACATTATTGCCAGGAGCTGGATGACCATTTCGAAATGATGAGACCTGCCTTGTCTGTGCTGCTGACTTTTAAATTTAACTCTTAGAAGTGTAATTCCTGTGATGGCATTGCACAAGAACGAAACACCAAGGGCTAGGAGCCCCAGAAAAGAGAAAAGTAGAAGATAAAATCTATCTTCCCAGTCTTCAATGTGTTCTGTTTTGTAGAAACACCAGGTCCTCGATGCTTGAATTTGATAGTCTCGAAGCCCAAGGATGGGCAGCAAAGCTATAAAAATAGCCAACAAGCACACGCCACTCAACATCATTTTTGCATGTTTGGATGTAATTTTCGTAGAATGAAATATTGGTTTGGTGATTCCAATACATCGTTCAATAGCCATCACACTGCCTAGAAAAAGTGGGCAGAGACCAGAGAATACCATGCAGATACCAAAAATACTGCAAAGGATATTTGATTGGTCAAAGCGAATCCAGTCTTTATCAGAAGCATATACAAATACTGCTATAGCTCCATTGATAAGATGCCCAAAGAAGTCTGTAATCACCAGGCCACTAGCCAAGAGCAGAAACGAGGCCTTGGATTTCTGTCTAAATCTCTGATACGCCTTCATGAGAATGGCAATAGCAAGGCTGTTTGATAAGATTCCCACTGTCATGAAGATTACTGAAAAAAACACTGAAAGCCTGTTTTCCGTCTGGCAGGTTGAATTCGAAAGGAGACCAGCTGCAGGAGACAGTGGCTGTTTGGAATTGTTCATGGACATTGTTGTGGAGAATAAAGCCGGTCACTCAAGTCATCGCCCTCTCAAAAGAGTGCAGCCGTGCAATCCAGACATCTGTAGCATAAAGAAAGAGGAATTATGAACACTGAATAACTGCTCATTATCGGACGTTTAAGACAGAAGCGCCACAGCACGGCCTGGTGGGAGTGGGATTTATCTGGCCTATCATAAATAAGGTTGCATCATATTGAAAGCAGCACACCTCTGCCTGCGGTTACCATTTCATTTTCAAGGTAACGAAGCTGCCAAAATTAAGATTTCTTGGTTAACCTCTGTGGTCCACCTGAAAATGGGCACCTCCTACATGTCTTCTGCTGACGCTTCGTGGACACGTTAAAGCTTTTAAGGTTTAGGAAATCATTAACAAGATTAGATTTAAACTAAACGTTTTAAAAATCTTAACAGTCTATTTAAATAACTGGAGGACTTTCAAAACTTTCTTCTTTCTTATGGACTTTATCCCAAATTGCAGATCATTCCTTAGATGAACTAAGGGAAACCTGTACATGGGCAGATGTAACAGTTTTCTTCATATGCGGGGGAGGGGGGCGGGAGAATGAAGGGGAAGGCAGCAAGTTCACGGATACTTAAATGGGGCTTTTCTGAATACGTTTTTAAAATCTAAATCGAGTAAAGCAAACCATACACACTGATACTGGAAAGGCAGAGTGATGAGTCTATAGGAAGGTTTTCTAGCTACCATCTGTGCTGAGATCCTCGTTCACGAAGGGCAAGGGTGCAGACCGCGCTCGCTCTGTCCTACACCAATCATCAGCCTAGGCATTGGTGATTAAATCCAAGCTTCGGGGTAACAACATCCAGTGTCAAGGTTTTATTTGGCGCCCTTTTCCCAGCAGGGAAAAGCCTGAGTCACAAGCTGTCGATACCCACAACCACAGCCACCCCGCCCCGAGCTAATTAGATTGGCGTTTCCCGAGCGCACTTCCCGGAGGCCGAGAATTCCGGAGCCAGCCTTGCCTGGACCAGCGGGACTAGGACCGCACCGGCTGCCCGGAGGGCGGCCGCGCATCCAGGTCTTACTCACAGCTGGATTTTCGCCCATTAGTAGCCCGCCGCCCCCAAACTCCTGCTTGCAACATCCTCCCCAAACCTCTTAACTTGTTGAAAGTTTCTGCGATTGCTCAAATACCAGAGGTCTGTTTTTTCCTCCCACCCTTGGGGGCGCCAAAGGCCTGCGCTGGCCCCGAAACAGGCTTCAAAGTTTGCCTCAGGGAAGGCAGACGACCTCTCCTTTTGCCCACTCTCCTCTGAGACCCTTTCTACCCGGACTCCATCCGCGCAGTTCACAATTGGAACGAGTCCGTCTCTGCTAGCCTCCCCAGTTTGGGGAATCTGGTCCAAACTTGTTGCCATTCACTCGCTACGATGAACTCCAGAGCTGCCGGCTGCAGCTGCCGCCGGGAGTCCTGGGGGCGGGGGTTGGTTAATTTTGGGTGGGTTAGACCATCCAGAGGCCGGCGCGTGGAAATCCAGGGGCTAGAGGGAAGGTGGTTACCTTGGCATCCCGGGCCGCCGGAGTGGCGCTCGCGGGAGCAGAAGAGCGCGCTCTTCTATGCTCCATCCCGCGTGCTGCCGCCTCAGTTTACTCGGCTCAGTGCTCCTGCCACAGACCTTGGCGCGCGTCCCGCCGGGCATTCCTCCACGCGCTCCCTGGGCATGGAAACTGACAGGCGTGCTGGGTCGCTCTGTTTCCTCTGCACCTAGCCGCGCTTGCAGCCTGGGCTGGATGGAGAGCGCGGGTGACCTCCTCCCCTTCCTCTGTCTCCTCTCCGCCCCCTTTTCCCAAGAACTCAGAGCGGGACTAGAGGAGACCAAGACACCGCTCTCGGATGCTGGGTTCACCCCATCAGGAACAGAACCGCCTTCTCAGCAGCCGGACCAGCTAGGGAAAAGTTTTGTTTTAAACTCATTTTCAAGGGCGAGGGGCTATTGCCGAGGCTGTGAGATAGGAGTTTTGAAATCCGAGGGAAGCCGAGAAACAGCTGTTGGAAGTATTGGACTATTGTAGTTTGCAGACTGAACTCATTCTAAGTCCAGCTCGAAAAGGATAAAGAAACCAGATAGAAAGAGATTGTGTTTTGAGAGAGAGCTTCGAGGCCGATATCCCCAGGGACTTGAAAATTGGTGTTCAAGCCAAGTGTTGTAAATGGAAACCCTTCCCACGGTCACAGAAAGGACTGTACCGTGTTACTAGCTTCCTAAGGAATGTGAGAAGGAAAAGGATAGGACGCATTCTTGAAGGACACCTGCAGATAAGGGGTTAGTAGCATTTCAGTGATTATAAAGGTCTAACGAGAAGAGAATGCCCAAAGTGATATGCATCTAACAAACTTTGTAGAGCTCATTTTTAGGTGATGTAAAGAAACATCTGACTGCTTCATTAGGAATTATGATTTGAGCCATTTTTATACTGTTATGGTTTCTTTTGCTAATATCGTTTTGCTCCATACCTATTAACTGTGCCTCATTTTTTCTGACTGAACAATTATGTGAATCCCTTACTGACCTTTGCTTTTTTTATTTTAGTAAAATGTTGCCACTATCCATGGGAAAAACCAGTGCCACAAGGAAATAAACCCCCTATTCTCCATTCTAAAATCATAAGGGCCTCTAAATTCCTGGAGATTGAAAAGGATCATAAAATGCTAAAGTGAGATAAAATAAATTAGCCATTAACTGGGGAAAGAACGATTGCACAGTCTTCCCCTGTGGTAGATATTGAGATATTTTTTAATGATATAATCATAATTGGTAAAGTGAACTGTTGCTCAGGTATGGTCAGGGGATTGAATATTTTGGTTAATCAAATATTCTGGCCAATAGAGAAATATAATATCCGTATAGCTAATATCCAAAGAACAAGTATGTTATAAGCCACACTGAAAATGTGAATGGCACAAAGCTTTATTTAATTCTTTCCTTTAATGATTAATAGCACTTAATCACATTACATTGCAATTATCTGTTTACTTATGTCTCTCCCATTGAACTGAATCCTTGATGAGGTCTTGTTCATCTCCCCATCCTCACCTAGGACAATAACTAGCCACTCGCCTAATAAATGCTACAGTGACCATTTCTAGTTATTGCAGTTATTGCGGTTCAGGATCTTGAATGTTTTCAGGATCTCACAGGAGCACTTCACTAGTATCAGCTGCACTATCTACTGGGTAAAATATATATAATTGCAATGCCAGATCATAATATTCTTTATGTAATATATTCCCCAAACATTATTATACGGTATTTCAAAGTACTAGGTAAATCGCATTTTAAAAAAATATCTACTTTGCATGTATTCTTGAAGTTTTTTTTCAGAATTCATCCCATAATTCAGACACATTTCACCTGAGTGTCAATAAAAGATTCTAAATCACCAACATCTCTTCTCCTCAAGAAATGATACACTGCTAATATAGCAAGCTACTAAACAGAATAAAACAACTACCCTCAGAAAAAAGGTGTGTATGTGATTATGTGTATGTATATATCTGTATCTGGTCTTGTAAGAGCCAAATATGATTCAAGGTTCCCAAAGGCATTACTGCTTATCTAATTAAGAAGAATTTGTGAATCAGCAGATGAGGGAAACAAACAGACCAAAAATTAGTGATGGTTAAGATGTGGCAAATGCTGATAAACCCTTCAGAGAAGTAGTACAATTTATATTGTTCCTACTGAGAAGTGAACACTCTAATAGAACTAGTCATTTATACATTCATTTAACAAATTTATTGAGCACCTACTTTATGTCATGCACTGTTTCCAGGAGCCAGAGATACAGCTGTACAAAGCATACAAGTCCCTGCTCTGGTGTAGTTTCCAGGCTTAGGGAATGCATTTACTTTTGCATCATATATTCCTGAAACCATGCTGTGGTTTTAGATATCCATGAATCCCCCTTTTGCTAAATGGAGGCAAAGCTGATATCTACCCATCTAGAAGGAGATAACACCATGACAGGTGTGTGTTTGGAAATCACCTTCATTTGGGATTATATGTAGGAATCTGTACAAAATGTGTGTACAATAAAATTAAGGTCAGAGAATCAGGGACTCTGTGACATTGAGGTTGAAATAAAAGCTCCATAAAAATCACAGGGAGTGTTGGAAGCTGATTTTTATAGTTTTAATAAAACTGTCTAGAAAAGCTTTGCAGAAATTTGTTATCAAGATTAATAGTGGAAGAATGACCCACTGTGGTAGGAATGAAAATAAAAATTATTACCTTTTATATTTTTATTTTTATTATGTAACTATTTGGTACATAAAAAGTAATATATTTAGCATATTTTTAAGTTATCAACTATACTAATAGAGTAAACATCCATAAGCCTAGTTTCCAAATTAAGACCTGTAATGGATTTCCAATATCATTACATCTACCTTGTAAGCTTCTTCCCCATTCCATTCTCCTACATCTCTCTCATAAACACAACAGAAGTAAACACTATCCTGAATTGTGTGCTTGTCATTATTCTCTTGCATTTTTGTATTGTTTTATCAGTACGCAGATGAACCCATATATTATTTATTTTTATTTTGTATATTAGTCTTCTGCAACTTGCTCTCTTCATACAATGTTTATAAGATTTATACATATTATTTTATGTTGTAGTGGTTTGTTCATTTCCAAATTTCTGTAATATCCCAATGTTTGTATATCCAATTCGTAAAATTTTATTCTGTTAAGAGCTATTTGTGTTATTTCCAGTTTTTTTTTTCTCTTATGAAATATTCTACTATAAATATCTTATACTCATTTTCTTGTGTCAGAGTTTCTCTAGATTATATATCTAGAGTGAAATTACTGGTCATAAACTATGAGAATGTCCAACTTTACAGGATAAGGCTAAAATGTTTTCCAAAGTGGTTATATCAATTCACACTCCCTCCAGATGTGCAGAAGAGTTCCTCTTCATCCACATTCATGACAACTCTTGGTATTTTCTAGCTTTTTAATTTTTACCAACCAGTTGGTTGTAAAATGGTATCATTTTGTGGATCTAAATTGTATTTCCCTTTGCCAATGATGTTTTTTTCTGTGAGATGTCTATTTGTCTTGTGTGCAGTTTTTAGTTGGGTTGTTGGCCTTGTTCTTATTGATTCTTTATATGTTGTAAATCCTAATTCTCTATCAGTTGTAGGTTTCACATATACCTTCTTCTGAATCACAGCTTGCCTTCTCACTTTCTTTATGCCTTCTTTTTTTTACAAACAGAAATACTTAATTTTAATGTAATCAAATTTAAATATTTTAATCACATTTTTATGGTTAGCACTTTTGTGTTGTGTTTAAAAATTTCTTCCCAGCCCTGAGATTACAAATGTATTCTGCCATAATTTTTCTAAAGATAGAACTCTGTGCCTCAACAACACTGACATTCTCCCAGCTCCTGAAACTTGTCTCCATATATTCAAATACACGACTGCCTCTACCTTTAACTATATTCCTCCAACTCCTCTTCCTTTGCCTGACTCCTATTCTGTCTTCAGGGCTCAGCAGCCCGATCCAAGTTAGTGTGTTTTCTGTATCCCATGCTAACTGCAAGCCTGTCATGCTCATTGTGTTTTCAGCACCTTAAACATGCTATGGTAAGTGCTTAGTAACTATTGAATGAATGAATGAATGAATGAATGAATGAATGAATGAATGAGCAAATGAATGGACAACTGTAGCAAGGTATTATTTCTCACATATTACAGATGTGAGAATTCAAATGCAAAGAAGTTAAGTAACTTGCCTGGTTAAGAAGATGAGAACATGTGACAAAACCAAGTCTATGACCCCAAAACTCACCCCCGTACCAATTCTCCACACTGCCTCTGGATTTAATAAAACATAAAGCTGCTGTGCTTTACACACAGAATTGTTGCTGCCTGTGTTGTTTTTCTTTTAGTGCAGAAGATTTTACAATAGTCCATCTACATTCTTTCACAATATACAAGACCAACAGTGGCACTTTTTTGGCATTAATGTTTTGTTAACTCTTCCTGACAGGAGAGATAAGAAGGCCTGGGAGGTAGAAAGGAAAGGTTGGGAGGAGGCAGAATAGAAAGCTCACATTTGTTGAATACTATTCTGTGCCAACACTGTGGCAGGCTCTTTCAGTGCACACCATGAACACTGCCAGGTGGTTATTGTTATCCTCTTTGTACAAGGGAGAGATGAGGAAACTGAAGCTCAGAGAACATAAATTATTTGCCCAAGATCGCACAGCTATGAGGAAAGTGAGATACACCCAAACCATGAAGTACTCTGCTCTTTCTGCTTCATTCAGGGGACACAGTGGGCAGTGAGCTCTTAAACCTCTGTCTATCCCCACACCCTCCTTCAGCCCGGACCTTGCTCCTGGCCACTCCCTCCAGAGCCCTGGAAGCCTATCACAGTATCATCCACAAGTTTGTTGAACTTTTAAAATGAGCAAGGCACTGTGCTACCGGTGTTGAAGATGTAGAGATAATGTAGTCCCAGTTTCTGCCCTTGAGAAACTTAAAATCTGGTAATGACAACTTAGTTCTTGTTCATGATCCCCTATTGTTACTTTTCTTTATATTTCACTTTCATCCTGTTCCAGGCTCCCTTTTGTTCTTTTGGAACATTATCTTCCTGATTTAAATGACTTCAATATTGGATATAGGTAATTAGGATCCAGCTAGAAAACAAATTTAATATATGTAGTTGACTTTAAAAAAGGAAGACAGTGCTCTGGAAACTTTGCCTCCTTTATTTTTTTGTTCATGCTTGCATATTGAAAGAAATAGATACAAAGTTTATATTTATTGAGACATGTGTTAATCACCTCCTATATGTATTATTCAATTAACTCTCCCAATTAACTCTATGAGAAAAAGGAAAACCATGAGGCCCATTTTGCACATGAGCCAACTGAGTCACCAAAAGATTAAAAGATTAAATCATATAACAGGAGAGAGGAAATAAGTTCCAGTTCTGTTCAGTTCCCATATCCACAATCTTAATGACTGGCCTACGCTACTTCACTGCAGGTGACAAACAGCCAAAATGCCCCTGCAAACTCTATTTGGAAACAAGTATTGGCAGCTGTCATTGCATGTTCTTTTGTGGCTAAGTGGTTATCAGAGGTCATCTTGATTCCTTGACTGCATGCAATACTTGTCCAAGGTTTTCACATGAACCTCACATTAGTGAAGCTTCAAAACACCAGCATACAAATCCAGAGCAAGTCTGAAACCACCACGAAGGATGATGAAACCATATAGGGAAAGGTAAAGAAAATCATTCCTTCAAAGACCATTAAAAATCAGTTTCTTGAACAGTAATTCCAGTAAAGAGAGCTTGAAGGGGAAAATATTGATAGGCTCATTGTTTCTCTAACTCAGCAAAAAGAAGAAACTGCTTTCCCTGAAAATTGGAGCCATCACAACTGCAGAAGCAATATTAAAAGAGCTGAACTAAAAAGGAGGGCTGGATCCTTGAGCATTTGCACAGGGCCTGGTACTCGGAAGGACTCCACGTTTAGTGTTCAATGCTCTGCAGTTGCCATCTTGAGACTCTTTTTTTTTTTTTAATATTTATTTTTATTTAGTTAGTTACTCTCCCCCACCCCCCCTCGGCTTGTGCTCACTGTGTCCATTTGCTTTGTGTTTTTCTGTATCTGCTTGTCTCCCTTTGTTAGGTCATCTTGCTGTGCCAGCTCACCGCAGGCCGTCAGCTCACAACCCCGCGCGCTGGCTTGCCTTCACCAGGATGCCCGGGAATCGAACCTGGGGCCTCCCATATGGTAAACAGGAGCCCAACCAATTGCGCCACAGCCACTTCCTGAGACTTTTTATAATTTTATCTTTGAATTTGTATTTTGTAAGTGGAGAGTGATGAAACAACAGAGTCATGAGCCAGGGACTTGGAACTTCCACTCATGCACAGTCCCACCTCCCTTGGACAGACCTCCCTGGGACATGTTCTAGGTCACCTATTTCTCTGCCCCAAACTCCACCCACCTCTTTTTCCCCTCACCCCACCCCCATCCTGCCCAGAGACTGCTGCCAAACTTCACCTGGGGAAGAATCTAGCTATAAGCTTAATAAGGGTGGGGTCAGTGCGCAGACCCTGGGGCATCTCCAAGCTGGAAATGGCAGCTGCCAACCCCACTCTAGGCAAGGAATGTGTTAGGACAAGCCTCCCACTTACCCTCATCCAAGTACTAAGCATATCCTGGCACAGAGGTTAAAAGACATTTAGGGATGGCTCAACTGTTGTGGGTTGAGGTGGTGAGCCCATATGGGAGACACCTGGACTTACCCAACTCAACCCCATGCAGGAACACAGCACATAGGACATGGCAGCTGGTAGAAAGGGAACCCAGTAGCCCTCACGCCTAAGGAAACACATGCATACCCCAGATGGCCGAGCAGAGCCCTTGGGTACCTGTGGGGGTCTGCACTCACTCCACAAGTGTTCCTATGCGTGCGTGCCCCTCAGCCAGGTCCATGCCTGAGGGAGTCCTCTCTTTTTCTTCTTCTAGCCTTCCAGATCTGGCTTAAGTATATCTTTTCTGACCAGCTAGAGACACCCTCCCAGAACGGGGCACAAAATACAAATTGTATAATTTTGGTGGTTCCCTGATAGGAGCAAAATGTTTTGACAGGTACCTTTAAGCTAGCATTGACAAATACAAATGGACAATAACATTCATGCTAATAATTTAGCATTTTAATTTTTCTTTACTTAGAACAACATTAAATAGCGAATGAAAAAGCATCATGATAAGTATATCATAGTATACTGGTCTATAACCAGTATACTATGTATATCATAGTGCCTGGTCTATAACATACACTCAATAATCATTTGGCAAATGACCAAATAAACTCCTATAGTGATTTTTCCTTCCCTTATGGCACTAAAAGCTTTCTGCCTGCTAAGCTGATGAACAGGCTATACCTCTGTATTTTTGTGTTCTCCATAAAACTTAGCAAAATTGCTTTGCTGGTGCCCATTAACGTGTGCTGAACAACTAGAAACTTGTGTTTTTCTTTGTCTCAATAACTGTATCTGTTTAGACAAAGTAGAGACTGAAAATTATAGACAGGATAAGTATACTCTCATAAAAAGGGGGAAAAATGAGGGGAAAAAGCAGTTTTCAGCCTGAATTGTGCAACTAATTACCTACATTCTCTACAACATGTTTCATATCTAAGCATAACTGAAGCATCACATCCTATTTCCTAAAAGCCACTTATAACTGACTCTAACATATTTGACATTGTTTCTTCTATTGTAAAATTAAAATAAAATAAAATTGAAAGCACTGTGTTGTCATGAATTTTTAATACTCAAAAAATCTCAGTTTTCTGAGTCTGACTTCTCTAACAAATAAGAGGACATCATCTTGTGAAAGTGTCAGTAAGAAACAGCTATCCAGAAAGAACAAAACATGTCAGAACATCGTGTCCATGACAAATGGAAATGTTGCTCTCTTTCACACAGTTTGGAAGTTTGTTATTTCACATCAGATCTTTATTCTCATGCCAACCCTGTCTCCGATTAGCTGATGATCTTGGGCAAGTCACTTCACCCGCCTGAGCCTTGGATGCCTCGTCTGTGCATTAGAGAGCAAGAGGAAAGGAAAAGGGAAGAAATGGATAAGATAGAACAAGCTTTAGAATTCCTTCTACCATGTAAATTCTCTCCAGCTACCTTCTTAATTCCAATGGATTCTAACTCTGCAGAACTTCTTGCATCCACTTACTTCCCTTCAATTCCACTAGCAGCAAACCCTACGAACAGGGCCTCACTTCTTACTTAAACAAAATAGTAATCACCTGACTGATCTCCTGGCTTCCTACTTCAATCATACTATTTTCTGTTGCCAGATTTTTTCTTTCTAAAGCACAAATCTGGGCTTAGAATCGTCAGTGTTCCACTTAGTCATCAAGTAAAAACCCAGTCTTTGTAGTCAAACAAGCAAGACCTCCCCAGCCTGGTGGTCCTATCTTCTACTCCTTCCCTGCACTTACCCTACACTCTGACCAAACTATCTGCCAAATGCATTTCTGCTTTCTCATCCAGTCCCTTTGTTCTCACAATTTACCGTTCCTGAAATGCCCTTTTCCCATCTCTTTTCATCAGAATCCTGCCCATATTTTAAAGTTCTGTTCAATTGCCTTCCCCAAATGTCCCTCTATATTTTCTCAAGCTGAATAAGTACTCTCTTATTCTCTGAACTCCTAAAGAAATAATTTTTCTTTCTTCTGAAGTTATCACAATCTATCTTGCATTATAGATGCTTGTGTTTTCCATTCAGTATCTCTGCTCACGCTTAATTACTTTAGGGCAGGAAAAACAATAAAAAAAATTTTAAATTAATGAATCCATGCATCTCTATAAGTGAGTATGCAGTGGAATTTTGAACAACCAGTCAGGTCTGATGGAATGTTTTGCCAAAATATTTTAATGCATTGATGAATTCTAAATAATGCAAAACAATAATGAAGTGATGCATAAAATTGCAGGCAGTCTGGACTTAATCTAGCCATTTTTGTTCTGGAAAGAGGATCTCATAAGAGGAGGTGGGAGAGAATGGTTAGCGCTGATGAACTCTCTCTAACTCTACTCCTTCCTCTGACCCCCACTGCTTCCTTGGGGCCCTCTCATTTAGATAGTTGTTGTTAGCACCTCACTGTCCCTGAGGTGTGCCATCTTATTGCTATTATTTCCACACAAAGAGAAATCTCTTTTCACAGCTCAACTGGGCTAGACTATACAAAGACTTTTCTAAAAACTCAAGTAACAAAAAGAAAACAATCACAGAGCATAAAAAATAATATGTATGCTGGCCTGTTTACCAAGTACTGAAACTTTGGCTGGCTAACTCAGTTTCAGACCTCAAAGGCCCTCTCTGGCTCTGGTCCCCAACCCTATTCCTTGGCCTCTTAAATGAAACTGACCCTCCCATACACTATGCAGGGACCCAGCCAAATGGGATGGTGTTCCAAACAGAGCATCAGTTACACAAGGAACTGGAGTGTAGGATAAGAAACCAATCAATAAGAAGCCCATTTGTATAGATTGGCTGCATGTGGTGGGATTAGTAGAAAACTCAGCTCACTGGACATGTAAGTGCCCAGGAACCCCAAACACAAGATCTGCTCCAGTTCCCTATGGCTAATGATCTGAGTCCCTTGATAAACCTCCAGCTAATATCAGAACAGGTCCAGGAATTTGCAAAATCTTGAAGTTAAGAGATGCTGAGGAAGGCAAGGACAGACACTCCCAGCTAATGCTAATACTAGTTTATTTGCTTATTCAAAAAATATTTATGTTTAGCTTGAAGAAAATTCTGGATGTAACAATTCTAGTCAGTTTCCAGGGCAAGTATGCTATCAAGCTATATAACCAAAATATGAATTAAGTGGGCAAGAGACCATTGATAGAACCAGCATAATAGACATAATCTAAATATAACATGTGAAGAAGAAGAAGTTGAGCTCATAATCACACCACATCTGTGGGTGATTTTAGTAGTTAACCACATCAAGGGTGTTGAATGGAAAACACATTGGGTAAACCTTTCTGCAGTTACAAGACTGAAGGTGCTTGGAATACAAATAAACCCTTAGGCCAGGACTTCACTGGCCAGTAACTATGTCGTTGTGTCTACAACTTGCCAGGGACATCTGGGCAAGGCAATCAGTCCTTCTGTACTGCCATGTAAGCTTATGACTGTTCCATCCACCCAAAATTTAGTCACTGTTCTTTGACACTCCTATCTCACACATAGAATCTGCCACAGTTTCAAATATATTAAATAAATACATTAAATCCAGATTTACACTGCATCAAGATTGGGTGCTATACTCCAAAAACTACCTGCTGAAAGAAGGAAAAAAAGGTTTTAAGAGAAATGATTTCATCAAGTATGATGAAAATTTGATAAACTCATCAACTGAAAAGTTAAAATAAAAGAGGTGAAATAAGCTGAACCTTATTTGGCTTCCTTAAATATTTACATTCAAAAGCAGTAGAAGGGAATAGATGTAGCTCAAGTGGTTGAGTGCCTGCTTCCCATGTACAAGATCCTGGGTTCAATCCCTGGCACCACCTAAAAAAAAAGAAAAAGCAACAGAAAACTTTTGGCTCACATATATAACCAGTTGATTGAGTTCATTCTTCCAAACCATTTCGTGTTCTGAAACTTATTTAGTTGATGCCTCTGTGTCTATAGTATTCCTCTAATTTACCCTATCAATAAATTATCATTGACTTGCCATTTAACTGAATTGACCATATTTTTATTATCTTCTAGAAAGTACTTCTAATAAATCTGTAAAATGATTTGCTCTTCCTCATTTTAGGCCTTCCATAGGCCTACAAGGTCCTGCTCTAGCCTGCAGTTACCTCTCTAAACCTCTTGTGCTCTTCTCCCCTCACTCGTTCTTCTTTAGGCACCGTGGCCTTTTTCTCCTTAAACATAGGCGGCAGACTCCTGCCTTAGGGCATTTATACTCTTGTGCTCTCTGCTTGGAATATTCTTCCCGCAGATATCCACTTAGCTAACTCCTTTACCAATTTCACTCCATCACTCAAATTTCATCTTCTCAACTAGGTCTATTCTGACCATGCCAGCTATGGCTGCAAGCCAACCCTCTGGCCCACTCCTCTCCACCACCCCTGCAGGGACCAGGCACTCTCCATACCCCTCACCCTGCACTACTTTTCGTCTTTTCCATAGCACTTATTACCATCTAGCATACTGTATGATTTTGTTATTTATTGTAACTTGTATTTACTGTCTGTCCCTTCCTCTGGAATGAAATCTCCATTCTAGAGAAGGGTTACTAATACAAGTTACCTCAAATTTACTGTTTAAAAACAACACAAATTTATTTTACACTTCTGGTGGTCAGAGTATGAAATGGGTCTCCCTAGGCTGAAATCAAGGTGTTGGCAGGTCCTAGGGGAGAATTTGTTCCCTTGCCTTTTCCAGCTTCTAAAAGTTACCCTCATTCCTGGCTTATGGTCCCTTTCTCCATCTCCAAAGTACATCACTCCAGTCTTTGCTTCCATCATTGCACCATCCTTTCCTCTTCTGAAGTAAAATCTCCCTCTGCCTCCCTGTTATAAGGGCCCTTGTGATTATATTTAGGGACCCCCAGATAATCCAGGGTAATCTCACATCTCAACATCCTTAACCACATCTGCAAAGTCCTTTTGCCATATAAAGTAACATAAAAAGGTCTGGGAATTAGGATGTGGGCATCTCTAGGGCTTTTTGCAGCCTCTCATGGTGAGGATAGGAATGCTGTCTCAAGCCCAAGCCTGGGACACAGCAGGGACATAATAAATAGCTTTTGGATTAATAAAGTTAAACCGCTGTATAATATTGAATTATAACAAGAATTTTAAATGCCTATAGTTCATAATATGAATTGATCACATGCATTCCTCAAGGATCATTCCCAGAGGATTTCACAATCTGATAAAGGCATCCAAAGAAGCCACACTACCTAGCATTATTCACATAATTACTTTGCCTCTGCCACATATTATAACACCTTGTATCCTTTTTCTCAGAGATTTATTTATTTAGTTCTTCCCCTCCTCCTTTCTTTGTTTGAGCTCACTGTCTGCTCTCTGTGTCTGTTCATCTTCTTTTTTTTAGGAAGCACAGGGAACTGAGCCCAGGACCTCCCTTGTGGGAAGGAAGCATCCAATCACTGAGCCACCTCTGCTTTCTGCTTGTTGTGTCTCTCATTGTGTTCCTCATTGTGTCTCCTCATTGTGTCATCTTGTTGCATCAACTTGCTGCACCAGCCTGTCACGTCAGCTCGCTGTCTTGCTCATCTTCTTTAGGAGACACCGGGAACCGAACCTGGGACCTCCCAAGTGGTAGGCAGGAGCCCAACTGCTTGAGCCACATCCACTTTCCTATAACCTTTCTTTTAATGAAAGAAATGGATTTTCTATTGAATTGAATCTCCCCTGAATAATTAGATTGAAATAATCAGCTTCCATGATTATTTAATTCCTCCCTTTCAGCTTTGTCTATATGCTGTAAAATATCCGTCAAGGACTGCTTTGCAGAATACACACATATGGAGTTAGATTCAGAATGTTTAGCTAGCCATTCAACAGTACTACGCATGCTCTTGAAAATGTTTGCTACTTCACAAAGAAGAAACTACAACTCACAATATTGACTCTTAAAAGTATGTATTTTTACCACTTGATTGTTTGGTCTTCATGGAATTTGTGGAAACAATCAGAAGCACAGGTTCTCCATTATTAACTGTTAGAGCTTTACTCCATTCTGCTGAGCAATTTATAAAACAATGAGTATATACTTTATTTATTCATTCATTCCTTGATTTGTTCCACAGAGGAACAAGGCATTACAATACATGATAAAATAAAAATACAATTGAGAGTTAAAAATCAACATGGAGCAAAATGCAAATAAGAGAGCAGAAAATCAAGACCAGAGAAATTTAAACATGTACTTCCATCTGTACTATATAATTACTATAATTGAACCTCATATTTGGATCTAAATTCCTTAGCAGTCAAAGCAAAGGAAGAAATAGTCATGTGGTTGTTTCAGACAAAGAAGTCAAGGGATAGAATGCCAGTTCTCTGGGGTGAAAAAAAACTGTTCTTAGCACGGGGTATAACATGATGTAACATGCAATGTGCAATGCAGGTTCTGAACACCGGTGTCAAAAAGACCTGGGGTTTGACAACTAGCCCCACTACAAAACCTCTGTAAGCCTCAGTTTCCTCATCTGTTAACAGGGATAACAATACATACCTTAAAGGACAAAGTCATGCATCATTGTCAGACACAGAACAGGCACTGTGCCCAGAGATTCAAGTAATATCGGCTACTGTCACTAGCATTTTATGTCTAAAATAAATGTCTCGTATGGGAGCCTAGCTTGAAGTCAAATATGAGCTTTAGTGTACTGTAGTGTATTTATATTCGTATAAATAATTATGGGATGGAATTAGTGTGACAATTTCTAAATATATTGCCAACTTTACTAGAAATCACCATAATATGTATTATTTATTGAGTGTTTACCATGGAGGCAGACATTGTGCTCAGGAATTCACATATACTGTATCACTAAATTCTCACTACAACCCTGTGAGGTAAATACTATTCTCTTCCTAATTGTACAGATAAAGAAACTGAAGTTACAAGAGTTTATGTAGCTTATGTAGCCAAGTAAGTAGCTGACACCACTATTTCACTCCAGTTTTGATTAAACTAATGCCACTTTATAATAATGGCTGTCTCAAAAGTTCGCTTAGAGAATACCTACTGCAACTTTTCATTTTAAACATGGGGAAACAAGGTCCAGTAGAGGCTAGTGGCTTACCCAAAGTCCCCAGGGAATTATGGCAAAACTAACATGAGTGGCACCTGCCCTCACATTGGGGGAGCCAGGGATAACTCTATATGACTAGAAGGGCTGTAGCTGAGTTAATTCAAATTTATGATGAAATGCTTTCAATATTACTCTGCTGCTATATGCACTTAACATTCAAAACTATTAGTTTATGTAGTCCTCTCTCAAGCAATGAAGAATTCATTAAAATGAATGTTTGATTAAATCTGATGATTCTGTGGTAGTGGCTCATTTGATGACCTCATTAGGCAGAGCCATGAGCTTATTCTTCTCACTAACTCTGTAATGAAGCACTTCCTTAATCATCAGGAGCACAGTAAGTTGGGCTTGTTTTGCCACTTTGTCTTGATCTCCTACTCTGTAATTAACAAAATGACTAGATCCCATTAAGTGAGTGCAGTCTCTTTATTTCTCCCAATCATTCATCAGATATTTAATAATTCTCATGGAGTATTGCACATTTTGAAAACTCTTGACATTTCCCGTTTTCATAAGCAAAGAAAATTTAATTGTCAGCATGCATGGGCTTTCAAATATTTTGTTTTCGTTTCTGAACACTTACTGCCAGCCCATGCACTATTTTAAGTACTTTACATATACTAACTCATTAACTCACTTTATTCTCAGGACACATTAAGTGTCAGGTACTCTTATTATCCCAATTTTGCAGATGAAGAAACTGAGGCACAAAAGAGGGTAACTTATCCAAGTAATTATCCTAAGTCTCAAAGATAATAAGTGGTGGGTTGAGATTCAAACACAAGCAGTAATGATCTAAAGCCCACGTGCTTAATCAAATTCTGCTGACTCTACAGCAAAGACATCAAAAGAAACCAAAATCTACCAATACTGTCATGGCACTCTAACAAAAACAAAGTGATCAAAAGAGAAAAGAAATGTATTCAGTTTGGAACTTTTCTCACTGAAGAATTTGTACATTCACTGTCCCCAAAAATGTTAACTCATCTTCCTCTGTGCTCATCCCAAATCTTCACTCATTTGTACATGGAACAAATATCTCTAGAGTAATCATCAGCCAAATACGTGCTAGACACTGGCAAACAAGGCCTTCCTTGTTCTCTTATAATTGAGTACATTATTCAGCCTCAGCCATATCTTCACCTCGCACATGGCAGCCACACTCTCATACTCTCTACTAAAAGCATATGGGATCAAGGTTGAAATAATATATTAAGAATTAAAGGAATATTAAATTAAGAATTAAAAGATTTAACAAAACTTAGAGCACAAATTATTGCATATCCATTTTATGATATATACTTCATGTATTTATTCATGACCATTTTCTCACATTATAATTTTATATTTTTATATAAAAATAGTTTTATAATATATGTTTATATTTTTATATACTTTATATATTCATAACATTTTCTCACGTTACAATTTTATTAAACATTTTTTGTAACCTTTTTTCATTTCTTTTTAAGCCTGTTTCCATACAAAATATAGAATTACATGAATAGCTTCCCGAACACATTTGCAAACTAAAAATATACACACCCAGGCCTAGTTTTATTTCAGTTCTCTGCTCCACAGTTTAATAAGGTCACTTCAACAACTGGATTACTTATGATGTCACCTGGAATGGAGAAACAAGCATTCTGGATGCTTATTTTAAAATCCACTGGTTCCCCTTAAACCTCTACATTGTTCATTGTCGTAGTTAATCAGAGCACATCTCTGTGAAGCTCTATTTCACACTGGTTAAGAACTAAGGCCCTGGCACCAAGATTCCTGGTTCTGCTACAGTTTTGCCACATATCAGTTGTTGACCTTAAGCAAGTTCCTTGATCTTGCTGTCTTGATTTCCTCACTGCACATTAGAGATAATAACAGAACTACCTCTGGTGCTGATATTGCCTGGCATGCACAAGTATAGGAGGTCTGTTCTGCAAAATATCAAAATACTTCCATGCCAGTAGATAAATAGCTAGATACTCAAGCACCCCAGCACCCCTCCACATGCAACCTCCACACCTGCCTATCTCCTAGCCTCCCAAAACAGCAATTAAAAAGCTTACCCTGTGTGGTAGTTTGGAGCTGTATGTACTCCAGAAAAACATGTTCTTAAATGTAATCCATTCCTGTGGGTGTAAACCCATTGTAAGCAGGACCTATTGATGAGGTTAATTCTGGTTAAGGCGTGGCCATCCTTAATCATAATGGCCTTAATCCTATTACCGGAGTCCTTTATATAAGTAGAGTGAAATTCACAGGGAGAGAGAGAAAGCAGTCAGAAGCTGAAATTTAACGGAACCTGAAAGAGAAAGGAGAGGCCAAGAGAGATGGCCATGTGCATTGCCATGTGACAGAGGAGTGAAGGACAACTATTGGGGGCAGGCAGTCCCCGAATGCAAGTCCTTGGGAAGAAAGCATCACCTTAATGATGCCTTGTTTGGACTTTCTTTTAGCCTTAAAACCGTGAACTAATCAAACCCCATTGGTTAAGCCAACCCATTGCATGGTATTTGCTTGAGGAGCCAAGGAAACTAAAACACTCTGGAAACAGCAGGGACTTCAGGCACTTGCCCAGCTCTGTGGCCTGAGTCCACCCCAATAGGTCAGACCCATGCCTTACAGGTTATTAAGTGTGTTGAATATCACCTTCACCTACTTCATAGTGCTGTTGAGAGGAATAAATAAATTTCACACTGAATAGAATAAATGCTTAATAAATGTTGTTATTAGCATTATCAACAATAACAGTAATATGAAACGATAGCAACATGTGCCATTTAAAAATATTACCACCAAACATTTCATTAATTATCACTTTACATTAATTCTTGAGGCTATTTGAAGGATTATGTAATTATTTTTCAGGGCAGTAACAGTCAAACAGTGAAAAGAATTCCTCGGAAAAAAAGAGCAATTGAGAATGTGTGTGCTAATATTAATAATATAAAACAAATAGCTTTCCTTAGAATTACAAATTTGAAGGAGTGAAGAGCACATCCAACAATAAATGATGCTGCTATATGTAAAGATAGTTATAATATTTTTCCCATTGTAACATATGAGTTTTTCTAACAAATACTTTTTTAAACTGTCTCTTTTTCTCTAGGGTCTAATAATAACTTAAATAGTAAGAACTCTAACAGTATTGAAAAAGGAAAGCAAAGTTTCAAAATGGCAGCTCCGAGATTAGTAATAGTCGATTGAATATTTGTTGAAGCAAAAATGTTGAATTCTATAAATCAATCCATACAAACATTCTATTTTTAAATCTCATGAAGAACTGTATTTATAAACTGAAATCTTTCTCTTTCACCTAGTGGTTCCTAGGTTCAAAAGATGGGTTTGAGCGTGTGTAGTAAGAGGATGGAGAAGGATGAAACTGGGTCCAGGTTGAATTAACCAGTTATGATTTAGAAATAATAACCAATGCTCAAATGAATTCGCTTTCTTGTAAAACCAAATAGCAACTGAGAAAAATATGTTTTGGTTAATAAAGCAGTAACAATTTTGACTGTGAATGTACTATTACTTTGCCCACAAGCTTTTTCCCTCTACAAGCATTGAAAACAGGTTTTATGATTCATAGCTCTTAAAAGTCCTCCTTGGTGTTTTTATGAGGTTCAAGGAGATTTTATAAAAACAGAAAACTACACTTTGGACATCTTCCAGAAAAGAAAGGTTTGGGGATAATATGAAAAATAAGTAATGTTAGCCTTCTACAAGCACCATTCTAAAATCGAGAAAAGCAGATTAAGTAGTTTAGAGAAGAGTGCAGAGTAAGGACCCCTAAATTAGTCTGTTTGGGCAGCTGCAGGTAGCCAACTGCCTGGGGCAAATTTCCTGCACTGCTCAGTCGTCCTCTAATCAAACATTGTGCCTGCTAGGAAAAAGTGAGTAGTAAACTACTCTGAACTAGCTGGGAAGAATATTCCAAATCAATGCTTGAGACTTACAATTGGTTTACTCATTAAAAAAAGGAAGAGATAAAAAAATTTCCTTTTGGAAAATGATCATTGATTATCAGAGGAAAATCTGAGAATAGATATGATTGTAATTAAATTTCCTTTTTTTGCTGTTAAAAAACACTATTTATCAATAGCAAGTGGAAAATTAGGATTTTAAAGTAACAGCAGTATATTTTCTTACTATTTTTTAAATTAGAAGTACAAAAATTTCAAACTTAAAAATATGCATCCTTAGGCTAGAAGTATTTCACAAGAAATGACAAAATAAATGTTCACAGAGAAAAAAATGCTCATGAAGATAAATTTTTATAATTTTTCCTATTATGTTTTAATGAATATTGCAAACCCTCATATGTATACTTAAGAATAAAATATTAAGTTTCAAAAAAATTGGATCACAGAAAATCACTCCCCTCTTCCCCTGTCCTTTCATTCCTGAAATGGGAAAAAAAAATTATGGAAAGATTTTAGAAATATAAAGCATAGCCAAAAAATGGAATAAACAAGAACAAGATATTCAAGGCAGAAAGAGTGATAGGGACACAAATAACCATTATTTGCTAAAATTTTATAAAACTAGCATGTCAGAGAGCCATGAGTTCTCTCATGAGATGCCATTAAAATTAAAAATTCATTTATTCAAGAAATAATTTTGCAGTATTGTTATGGCATTGTTTGTTCTACACTTTGAGGATATAGCAGTGAACATAGCAGACCTAAATGTCTTCCCTCCTGAGCTTACACTCTAGTAGGAGGAGACACAGGGCCTTTGCACTAGCAGTTCTCTCTGTCATGAAAGCTCTTACTGTGCTCCCTGTTGACTTGTTCTCATATGTCAGGCCTCCAGTTAGGAGGTAAGTATAATAGTCTAGAAGGATATGATGGTGCCTTGGACCAAAATAGGAGCTATGGAAAAATGGGAAGTAGTTGAATTCTGGATATAATTTGAAATTAGAGCCAACAAAATATCACAGATTCTATGTGGAGTGGAAAGAAAAAGAAGAGCTAAGTAAGGCCCCACAGGGGGCAGCCAGAAAGATGGAGACTAGGTGTAGACAAAGTTTGGTGAGGAAGATCAGGAGTTCAATAGCATATCTGCTAAGCTTGAGATGCTTGTTAGAGATATAAGTAGAAATGTTAATCAAGCAGTTATATACATATAAGCCTGGAGATCAGAGAAGAGGCATTGGCTGGAGATATAAAATTTAAAATTGTCAACCTATAGGTGGTATTTGAAACTATGGGACTGAATAAGATCAATAAATGCATACGTATAGAGGAGAAAAGAGGAGGGGGACATTGACGTTAAAAGTTTACGGAGATAAAGAGGAAACAAATATTGAAAAGATTAAAAATAAGCAAGCAGATAGGTAGAAGAAAAACCAGACAAGTGTGATATTCTGAAAGAAAAGTTAAGGACATTTAAAGGCCAAAAAAGTGATCAACTGTGAAAAATGTTACTTATAAATCAAATTAGGTACAGTCTAAGAATTTATGTTTAATAAAGTAGGGCTCTCTGGTGACTGACGAAAGGACAAAAGCAGTTTTAATGGAATAGCTGAGATGTGAAATGAGATGTGAAAGAAATGGGTTTAACAAAATGTGAAAGAAATGGGTTTAACAAAAAAATCAGAAGAGGGGAACTGGAGGCAATTGGAGGAATTGCAATAAAGCAAAAGTATGCGGCAGCATCAGAAGAGGTATGAGTATTGAATAAAGTTAGAATTTTGGAATTTTTTTCCTTTTTAATGGGAGAAATGATGGCATGTTTTTATGTTAATGGAAATAATACATTAGAATGCAGGAAAATGATAAAGCAATGGCAAAAGGGGCAAATGACTGGAGCAATTCCTGGAGTAGAAAAGTGAGAGAGGTATCTAAGGCAAAGAAGACAAAATGCCTTTAAAGAGGAACATGAAAAGTTCATCTGTAGTAAAAAAAAAAAAAAAAATAGGAAGGAAAAACATGAAATACGTGGGAAAATGTGGTGGTGGAACTTTATGGAATTTGTTTCTGGGTGAGTCCATTTCCTCAGTCATATAGAACGTAAGGTCATCAGAAAAGTATAGATAGGAGAAAGGTGTGTTGAAAATATGAGGAGAGGAGAAGTTATAAAATGGTTATCTATGGGAATGAGAGGGAAAGTAGTAGGATTGTTGGCCAATACCAAGGACCCATTTGAGGCTAGTGACCATGAATGCAAAGGGAGACCAGTAAACATGGTTGTGTCTTTTCTCCAGTCATATTCAGTTGCATGAATGTAGAACTTGAATAAGTAAAATCAGATTTCATAAAAATATGTGCAAAACTCTGCTCCCAAATTTAAATCCGTTTATTCTCCTATAAGCATTCCTGGTTGTAGTTGTTGTTCTCTGTTGACTGCAGTGTAGATGAATGAGGAAATCTTGCATAGACTGTAGATATTAAATAGACATATGACCAACTTTCATCCAAATGGATGTCTCACAAGCATCTCAGATTTTGTATTTCTGTTATGGAAATTTTACTTCCCACCCTTACACCCATTCTGCCACCCCAAACCACACTTACCTCTCATTGAGCCTTAGATATATAGGCAATGATCTTAACATTTGATCTGAAAATTTACGTATATAAATAAAATTTTGTATGTATACATGTATATATACATATATATGTATATACACATATATATGCTACCAAATATATGTGTATTTCTATAAATTATAGATCAATGAAAGTGATTTTAAAGGTTACAAAGGGAGGTCAGATGATTATACAAGTCTAGAGTTTAGATGAGGGCCAGGGCTAGCGATATAAATTTAGAAAACATGAGCAATTGGGTGGTATTTAAAGCCATGGGAATTGCTTAAATACCACCTATAGAGTAAGGGTAGAGTGTGAAGGAAAGGTGGCCTGGGCCTGAGCCCTTGGGCTCTACAGCATAACCAACCAGAGCAATCATTTCTGGCTAAGGGCTTTTCCAATACCCTAAGATGGAGAGATTGCTATTTAACATTACAACAAAGCTATATTACATATATATTTTTTAAATGCTGAATACATATTAATTCTTAGGGAGGGACACATTGTTCATTCCATAATATGTATTCGGTGCTTCCCAACAAACAATTTTCTTATCCTTATAAAGTCCCAATTTAAAGGTAAAATTATCAAAAATGTAGGAAAATACCTTTGTGTGTCAGGGATAGGAAAAGACTTCTTCACAAGACAGAAACAAAAACAAAAAAATATATGGTGAAAATATATTGTTTTGATGGCATTAAAATTAGGTATTTCAGTTCAACAAAGGACCATATTCAAAGATTTTTCAACAAAGAACTCCACTGACAAATTTAATATACAGGAGAAGGACAGAGAGAAGATGATTGTGAGTCTAAAACTAACAAGGAACTACTATTTTAGAATTCCTTTTTTTTTTTTTTTTTTTTTTGAGATACCTGGGCCGGGATGGAACCTGGGACCTTGAATGCAGAGAGCGGGTGCTCAACCACTGAGCCATATCAGCTCCCCTGAAGGACTACTATTTTAAATATATTTAATGCATGTTAAAATATTCTTGCTAACTAACAAAAACAAAAAAAGAAAAGAAAAATTCTGAGGGTGGATATGTAAATGTGTGCTGCCATTCTGGAAAGTAATATGCCAGGACCTATGAAGTTCAATATGTAGAGAAATGCCCCTTGACTCAACAACCCTCCTCCCAATATCTTTCCCAGGAAAATGCTGAAACACATCTGTATGGGAACATGTATAAGGATGTTCATGGTGGAACCATTTGTTCCATGGGGAGTTGGCAGTGACTTAGGTGGCCATCAAAAGCAGATTTGGTAAATAACATGTGGTGAGTGCACCCTATAGAATACCAGGTGTCCATACACCAATGTGGCTAGATCTTAAAATTATTGAACCTAAAAAGTAAGAAATAGAACAAGATTAGTATCCCACTATCATTATATAAATTAAAAACCCAAAAGTACACAAAACCATATATTTTACATGAATTCATGTATATTTAAGAACATTTATCTAATATATTAGATAATGCCTGTAGTGAGGTAGGAAAAGTAATGGGGAGAGGAATCAAGGATGATGGGAAGAAACAATACAAAACAAAAGGAGTAAAAAAAAGTAAAATAAAATATTTGGGTTTCCTTTGACCAATTACAAAAGTATGCTCTGAAATGAGACATATGATTTGGTCAACTCTTTATACCTGAAATGGAAATGGGGAGGGGGTGAGTGCTGAGGGACAAGCCTCTTCAGATATTATCAAAGATAAGTAGTACCTGAATAAGTTGGGCATCTGTAGACACTGTTACAGCTAAATTGGTGCGGTCAGCAGCTCTATGTACAGAATGATGCCCATGTGTATTATACCTTAGAGATGTGTTCGGCAGTAAACAGTGTAATTCCAAATTAAGGGTGAGATAGTACTTAGAAGTCTTCTGCCTAGGAGCAGAAAACTCAAAACAACCAGAAAAGACCCAAAGACGTTTAAGCATAACCTTCACAGTCTAATTCCAAAAAGAAAATAGAGCCAAAAAATATCATAAAGGAAGCATGTGGTCATTAAGGACTTTATTAAAAGCTCTGAATAAGAGTGAGGTAATCTACCAGTAAGCATCTAGGATAACCTACCAAGAGCAGCAAATATTTTCAATGAAGTGAGAGTGAAATGTCAGTAAGTTCTGCTCCCTTAATTTTACACTGTGCAAGAAACAACTAATAATGAAACAAAGAAGCAACTAGCATGAAATTTAAGGACTGACTAGAAGTGACCCTATGATATAATGCCAGTAGGTATCACTTATTTTTGTGCTTACATGTCCAAGACACAGCTCTAGCTGTCTTACATACAATGACACATCTAAGCCTCACAATAATCCTATGAAGATGGTGCTATTATAAACCCCTTTTAACAGAAGGAGAAACTGAGATGCAGTGGTTCAGCAAATTTCTTAAGGTTTTACGGTTAGTAAGCAGCAGAGCTGAGCTGGGATTCAAACCTAGATCTTTCTGAATCCAAAACCTTCCCTAAAAGAGTCTACTGTGAGACACAAGGACCATGACTGAGAGCCTTATGCTAGTCCAACTAACCGAGAAGGGCATTAACATTTAAGCTAAACTAAACTGCAACGAGGCAATGGTTGTTTGTAGATTACCACCACAGACATGACATCTATCTAGCTTCTTAAGCAGTTCCTTAGTACAGCGTGTAAGTGGTCAATAGCAAGACACAAGAGATTGTCAATAACGGTTAGCATAGTTAATATTATGTATACTTCAGTGTTTTTTTTAAAAAAAGGGGTTGTGAATTTTCATAATACCAGTGAAATATGATTTGTTATATTACAGACAATGAAATTGAAGCGAACATTGGTTAAGAAATGGGTTCATTAACACAAAACCATAAGTGTATCAAATCTTCCTGACTGGAGAAGCCAGGACATGCCAGGGTGCCAGAAATATAGATGTGGCAAGATATTGACTTCCTTATTCTTTAGCCAGGAGAAACCTAGGGCTGCCAAAGTCACAGGCGGGTTGCCTCTGGTCTCAAGCAATCCAGTCCATTACCCCAGTCTAAATACTATAATTTTTACCTGTGCTGTATTTTGAGAAAAGTTGGAAAACAAGTTATGGAGTCAGGTCTTGAATGTAGGTGTTCAGACTCCAATTATTTGTTCTGTTTCCACTGTACTATGAGCCTTCTGAAATTTTGTTTCTCTGATAGGCTGGAGACAGTTTCACCACATCTCTCTAATGGTTATGCTCTATTTCTTGAATTGGGTAGAGATCACTTTGTGATAATTTATTGAGACACATACTTGGAATTTACATATTCTTCAATATGTATGTTATATATCAATTTTTAAGGTTTATTAAAACTTGAAATTATTCTGGCTGTTCTGTAAAAACTGGATTGGCAGAAACAAAATTGAACAGAGATGCCACCAGAAGATATGCATAATCTTCTAGTTCTAGAGGTAAAAATAAATTGCAGAATTATTCCTTTAGTTGCATGAGACTTTCCCTAAAACCAGTGAGCAAGAAGTAGAGAGATTGCATGGGGCAACCACATAGTTTACAGAGAAGGAAGGTGCATGCCATCCCATGTACCAATGGTTTTCCAAGAAGACTAGCCTTGCTTAATGTCATCAGGGGAGAAAAGCAATTCATCCTGAGTATCTTAGCAGGTGCGACAGAAGCAGCATGCTCCAGTGGGTATCTCTTTGCCTCAGGTTGCCCTGGAGATACTGTCAAAGAAATCTTGCTCTTATAGGCCTCTCTGGGTGTCACGCTGGGTTTTATGAAGAGAAAGTAGTCATTCACTGTCTGGTTAGCCCAGTACAAATAATCCACAAGAAATTCATCTCCATTCCTATGTTCTAGAGAAGAACTTCCTTTAGCATTAGGTTTTTCCAGCAGTCATAACACTATAATGTGTCCTACACTAATCATAAACTTCCTTTATTAAGTAAATCTTTGAATTTTTACATTCTTCCTTGCATCACTCTAATGTTTTTCCAGTGCTTTTAATTTTATCACAGAATTTTTCCATGGGTTAACCTCAACCAAATTCCTGAGACTTCATGCTTGGTGTTTTATACTGTGTTGTATCCCAAATGCTCCTGAAGTGATGTACTACTGGACTAACAAACTATAAAATCCTCTAGGAATTTATATGTATGTATAAATATTCTATGTCGTATATAAAAATATAAATACATAGTCCGCTCCACTAACAATTAGTAATATATATGCACATATATGTAGGTATATTCCACTAACAATTATATTGTTCTAACTTGATGTAGATTTTAGATTCCCAACAATTTCATATCTTGGATTATTTTCCTAGGACACTTGTTATTTGCAAATAAGTGTCAGAAAACATGGTGCCTGCATAGCAGAGTATTGTTGGGCATGCAGCCAGCCCTTGACATCTTTCCTGTCTAAGGAAAACTGCCAGGGTTCATTCAATCAGTGGAGCAGCAACTGTGCTTCTGCTATTGCTGGAGAATCCACCCATACCAAAGTCCTTTGCCATGGCTCATGTCATGCAGACTCTTTGCTGGTAAAAGATTATGCTCACATTACTTAGTAAACACCATGCCCATAAGATTATGCTCACCAAATAAAGGATATTCCTGTGACCGGCTTGAGGGTTGGCAAAGTATCTCAGTCATCTTTGCATCGCCAGTTCCTTACACACCGCCTGTCAAATAAATGTTTGTTGAATAAATGAGGGTAATGAAAAAAAGACAAGATTAGCAATGTCTCTAATACTCTATTACATTTATGTACCTCCTTTACACCAATCTAATAATTTGAAAGTCTTTTGGTACAGTGCCTAGCAAATAGTAGGTACTTAATAAGTGTTAACTGGTAACAGTACCTATTATTTGTTGTTGAGTATTAAAAAGGCAACTGTTAAAAGCCTGGCACATTTCAGGAGGGTAAAAATTTGAGAACTTTTAATGATCTCTTTTAAAGATTACTTCTTTCAGGTTGTCTACCTTTTCTTGTGTCAATTTTGATAATTTTATTTTTCTAGAGTATCACTTATTTTGTCCAGATTTTCAATTTCATCTGTGTCTGTGATTATATTGGCTTTCTTATTCCTAATGTTTATATTTTTTGTTCTTTTTAAAAATATATAAACTCTAGAGAACTTTTCATTACTTTGTTGTAACTACTACCATACTCCATTTTATAAACAAGGAAACAGGCACAGGCAAAGCAACTTGTCAGCATTCACACGGATAGTAAGTGGCAGGCCTGGTATTGGAACAGACTGTAAGAGACCACAAAGCACAACTTCTTAACTTTTACATTATAAGTAAAGACAATTTAGAACTAAAATATGGCATTATTTTTAAGATTTAAGTGAAACAAATTGTATAATCATTTCAATAAAAGTGGAAACGGCATTTGATAAAATTCAATTCCTGAATTACACACACCAAAAACAAACATCTTCAACTTCCTTTACACTGCAAAACATATTTTTCAGATGCCAACAGCGAAAACAATAACTCAAGGGTGAAACAAGAGAGCAAGGTTTCTCAAACTGGTATTAAGAGAAGAGGTGTCCGCAGGTAGGTTTAGAAAAATTAGTCTTTCCCAGAACAGATAAGTTTATTTGTTTAGCTATTAAACAAATTAAACAGATTTCTTTTTTACTAGGAGATTTCTCAGATACTTAAAATATACAAATATGTTTGTTTTGTGCCTTTCCCAGAAGGAAATTTAGTGTGCTGTTTCCCCAAGGTTGTTTGACTACTGAACCCTTTGTTCTTCTCTCTGGGAACTCACATTCACAATGATACAATTTGGAAAAGGCTGCACTCTAGTACTGAAGGTATGTGCACTAACATTGCAAACAAAGCAAGGATTCCTGATATTATTATTATTATTAAATATTACTTTAGATGGGCTAGCCAGTGCAAAGTGCAGTAAGAGGAAATAAATAAACAAGAGATAAATATTGGAAAGGAAGAAAAAATTATTTGCAAATGATATGATTGCCTACATAGAAAATTCAATATCAAAATAATCAATTAAAAACTAAAAGAGGAAATAAACTCAAATAAGTTGCTAAATACAAAATAAGTATGTATATGAACTGACCCTTATCCAGAATAAGCCCACAATTTGTCCAGGCAGATTTATGTATAGAAAAAGAGTAAAGAAAAGCAAGGATAAAAGGAAAAATTAACTGAATATGCATAAATCAGTAAAATTATTTTCCCCAATCTTATCTCAGGGGATAAAATAATGACTGGGTGGAAACACATTTCCTTGGATCTGATTTTGTATTTTCATGGAGAACTGTATCAACCCACATGCTATTAGATAATCTAAGTAGAAATAACTCTGTTCATAATTAGCAGCATGACCTTTGACAATCTAACTTTCCTAGGTACAAGGTTTTATAAAATCTCAGGATTAAAAGGAAATTTGTAAATCACCTAATATGGGCCAAGAAGCATTACAAGTGTTTTTACCCTGATTCAGCATGTTCATTTCAGAGAATATATCATAAGAAAGAAGCCAAAATATACACAGTGGTGTTGATATCACATTTTAAGAGTGAAACATTTGCAAACAGCTTCAGCTTGCACAAAAGGGTATTGTTCAAAGAAATTATGGTACATCCACACTATGGAATACTAAATTGATATTAAGATGCTGTGAGGGCATGAGAAAATGTCCACAACGTATTAAAAGAGAAAAATCTTCACAAAACAGTGTGTTCAGGGTGAACCCAGCTTTGCAAATACATACACACTCAGTGTCTCTGCCAGAACTATGGAACTTCTAGGCAAATTAGAAAGAGGCACCACTTCTGGATAGAAGAATTTAAAAAGACACCCCTTCTTTGAAGTGACACAACACTCCACAGAGCATAGCATGGTGCAGAGTGGGCTGGATTCTGGCTCACACTTTCTCTCTTGCTTAGGCATCTTTGAGCATATATAGATGACTTGCAGGCCAAAATATTACCAGCGCCTAGCTCTCCATGGTAACATTATAAGTGATTTTTATTTTCTTCTCAGGCTTCCTATGTTTGCAAAATATATAAAATTCCCTATATTCAGAAAAAATTTCAAAAAATGTATACCTGATCTAGTTCAACTTCAAAAGCTGTTTTTTTTTAATCCTCTTGAATAATATTCCTTCCAGTGTGTTCTTCCTAGCCATATTCAAACACCTCCAGTGACGTGGTCTCAGGATCCTCAGAAAGAGCTCTCACTGTTGGAAAATTCTTCCTCATACTTAGTTATAATTTGACTTTTCTGTAATTTCCATTCATTGGGCATGAAAAACAATATAAACAATGTTATAAACAATAGCTCTTCAAATTTGTTTAACATAATATATCAAGCATGTTCCCCTTGATTTTCCTTACCTCCTGATTAAACATTGCCCATTTCTTTACATCATTTCTTTGTGACATAGATTTATAACATTTCTCTGAACATGGATAAAGATATTATTGATGACTGAATCTTGTCCCCCATGTTCAGGTCCCAACACCTGGTTTGTAGATGTGAACCCATTTGTAGAAAGGACCTTTGAATGTGTTATTAAAGTATATCCAAACTGAATCAGAGTGGGCTTTAATCCAAGTTGGCTGAAATCCTTACTCCATTGGACACAAATTGGACACAGTTAGAGAAGTCATTGGGAGCAGCCAGACACTGGAAGTCAATGGGTCTCAGAAAGGAAAGGAAAGGAAAAGATGCTGCCATGTACATTGCCAAGTGATAGAAAAGTCAAGGGTGAAGGATCTCTGGCAACCAGCCCCAGTACACCACAGTCTCCTAGGAGAAAGCATGGCCCTGCTGATGCCTCAATTTTGGACTTCTCCTAGCCTCAAAACCATAAGTCAGTAAATTCCTTTTGTTTAAGCCAACCCATTGTATGGTATTTATTTTAACAGATGGGAAACTAAAATAATCCTTTACCCAATTCAGGATAGGAAAAAGGTAAAGACAGTCCAGGCCACTGATAGGTTCTCAAATTAGTGTAGGCATGGAAAAAATATTGGCTGGAGTATAATTTATTATGTATTATTCTTGCTCAGATTTTGAATAATGAGTTGTCAAAAGACATTGCTTTTGCCAACTTAAAATATCAATGTTTTAAAAACAAATCGTTCAAATTATTTATCTATTTTTAAAAGAATTGATGCCTGCCTATCAAATACCTAACCTGTGGTTAAGATAAGTCACAATCTAAAAGTTGTTCAAGTAGCAAAGGATTAGGTTCTTTATCTCCATTTTGCTCTGCTGTTTGAGAAAAATCTCATAAAAATTCCATGTACAAAATCATAAATTAGCAAAAGAACTTTTCCACCCATCTCTATTGGAGAGACAGAGAGTGAAAAAGAAAGAAACTCATTGTAATGAGAAGGTTCGGGGCCTCAAGGGTTTATAAAGATACCTCGTAACAGAATATCTTAACAAAAAGTTCCAATAAAAGCAAAAAAATTATATAAATCATCCATGCAGGCTTGTAAAACCTGCTCAGTCATAAAAGCACTCTTACAGTATGAAAATAAGTGGACACAAAAAAGGAAAAAATAAAAATAAGTGGACAGAAGAAAACAGAAGTATGAAATTGAAATATAGAATTGGGGAAACTGATAAAAATCAAGTATGATAAAGGCTGAAAGACGCTACCTACCAAAACATGTCTCTAGACAAAGGATTAGGTGAGAGTCATTGCAAGAGAAGGGATTAAAACAAAACAGTCCTCAAGGCCTTGATTCTCAATTAATGAGACACTTTGGTATATAGGGAGGGTGACTCAGTAATGCAATATTCTGGGTTGTCCCCCAGTTCCCCCTTCTTTTAACAAGAGAATAAGAGTACAAGAAGTAAGCCCAAAAGAATCCCGGGAAGGAAGATGCCTCATCAAAGAAAGTCTTTCAGGGTTATACTCTGGACCCCATCCCCTCTGTTATTCCTCAAACTTTGTTTCTGCAGTTATCTGCCCTGTCCTGCCTTGTCAGTCTCTCCCCAGCTATTGAATCATCCCTGGAGCATTCAGACGTGCTCTAATTTCTCATTTCCTGGACCCCACATTCCCCTCTGGCTATGGTCCCAGTTCCCTGCTCCACTTCACAGCAAAGCTTAGCAAAATAGCTCATAATACTGTCTCCACTGCTCTGTTTTCTATTCCCTTTTTTTTTCTTTTTAATATTTATATTAAATTTTTTTTTATTATTGTTGGAAAAAATCAAAATTTTCACAATACATACCAATATTTGTAAAATGATATATAAATATATGTGCATATATGTGCATTTGCTTACAAAAGTGTTATTTATATATAAATAAATATATTTTAAGAGGTGCTTAGATTACCCAAAATATTACCGGAACCCACTGGGATTCCCATGTTGCCCGCCTCCCACACCTCCCACCACATCCCACACAAACATCTCCCACAAGTGTGGCCCACCACCCTCAATGAACTTACACATCCTAGAGCCTTGCCACCAACCATAGACCACAGTTCACACTGTAGACCACACTCTCTCCCACACGGTTCTGAGTGGTATGTGCTGATTTAAAATGGCCTACATCCATTGCCACAACGGTACTCAGGACAACCTCCAAATCCCAAAGAAGCCCCTGTATTTCAACTGCTCGTCCCCTCCCTACCCCAAAAGTGTCAAGTGGCCACTGGCTCCACCTCATTGTTATAATTTCTTCCATTGCTAGAATCACCATATGTGTACAACAGAATACCATCAAGTCCACTCTAGTCCATAGTTCTTCCCCCAATCCTGAGGGGACTGGGATGGTGATGTCCACTCCACCTCCAAGTGAGAGAGGGATTATATCCCATGAATATGGTGGGTGGGATGATCCTGCCTGCAGATGCAGGCCCTCTCCATTCCTTGGAATGGCCATTGCCCATCATTGACTCCTCGCCAGGTGACTTGGATGAGTCCATTGAGCTGTAGGGTAGGAGTTGCAGCTCCACCAAGATTCCACGCACACCTGGCACATAGGTAGACCAGAGGCTCCAGTCTCTGGAAGTATACCTAAAAACTTCAGCATCAGTTGTGGGGTGCCTAAGGGTGGCCACCTGAGAGCCTCCTTGTTGTTCAAATGTGGCCTCTCTCTAAGCCAAACTCAGCATATGATTGCATTACTTTCCCCCCCAGCATGGGACATGACTCCTGGGGATGAGCCTCCCTGGCAACAAGGGATTAATACCAAGTGCCAACTAGCAACACAACTGGAAAAAGACCTTGAATTAAAGGGGGAAAAGGTAAAGACAAATGAGTTCAAGTGGCTAAGAGACTTCAAAGAGAGTCGGGAGGTCATCCCAGAGGTAACTCCCACGCACACCTCAGTAGGAGCTCATAGAACATCTAAGTGACTATCATCCCACACAGAGGGGCTCCTGAGAGCTCTAGAGACACCCAGGTCCTATATGGGGGGTGGGGGGGGATAGCCCCAGAGACTGATGCCTTATCAGTGGGCTCTATTTTGGAATCTGTGCTCCTGAGAGTGACAGAATTGGACTCAAATAAGTCCTCCCTGCACATGGTTCATCAGTCCCTTCTATTCAAACCTATATGTATTAAATTTTAATTACAAAAATACTTATTTGTTGTACTTGGTGAAGAATTACAAATGGTATAAAGATGTTTTATTCAACTTTTAAAGGTAATGTTATTAGCATGATTTGTATTTGTCCACAGCCTCTTTCTTCCATGTGCATCCAAACACATATGCTATATAGAGGTTTTGTTTTTGTTCTTGCAAAGTGAAATTTTATGGTATACATTATTTGCTACCTGCATTACTTATTTGATAATTCATTTTGGAATCCACTCCAATCTGGTTTCTGTCTGACCACACCACTGAAACTACTCATCAAGATTTCCATTTGCCTCCACAACTACCTCCCTGCTGTCAAATTCAATAATCACTTGCCTCATCTTATTCCAACTCTCAGCAGAGTGTGAGAGGGAACTACCCCCACTTCTTAACACATCATCCTCACTTAGTTTTTGTGACATTTCGATTTCTATTGTTCGTCCTGTCTCCACAGCTTTCTTTTGTTGGCTCTTCCTCTACTGACCCCTAGATGTTGGAAGTCTCGCGGCTCCATCCAAGGCTCTTTTCACTTTTCTGCCTCCACAACTACAACTTAATATATCTAATAGAAATTTCGATTTTCTTGTGACCTTCATTGAACTGAACTTCACCCCAACCACCCATCCACCAAGTAGGCCATCTGGTAATAGTTGGATATACAGATTTGGAGGTCAGGGTAGAGGTCCAGATGGAGATAAAAATATTGAGTCATCCACAGTAGATGTTTTTTTTTTTTAAGCTATGGACACAAACAAGATCACCTAGAGAGAGATTATAGCCAGAAGTTGCAGAAATCAAAAGAGGAGCATTTTATTAATTTAAATTTAGAGTGTTTTTTAAAAGGAAAATGCAGTTAATAGCATAGAGGAAGCAATAGATTATTATGACCATGGACTAGCCCTCCAGCCCTAGCAAAGGAGAGGCTCTCCTTGTATCTACCTGGAGGCTCAGAGGGAAATAGAACACCGCCAGGTATTGTAGAAGTGTCTAGGACCCAAACTGAGCTGAGCTGCCTCCAGCCAAGACAGCACATGCAATGCTGTTGGCCTCTTTGATCAGCTTTTACACAAAGCCTTTACCCTAGCTGCACTTCTTTGTCAAAGCCAAAGAGTAACTATCTAGCCAACATCTTTTCATTAGCTCTCCACCAAGCAAAGTCATGCCTTGAATTAACTGTCTTTTTGAGAAACTCAGAAATGGTATGTGAGCTGCTTCAGGTTTCTTCTCAGAAAATCAGATCCACTGCTAGAGCTGCAGGTTCCACCTAAGCCAGATAAAATACTTAAATCAAATTACTGAGCTATAAAATATGTGGGCTGATCAATTGCCACAGGAAATCAATGCAATAAATGCAAGCTCCTGTCTGCCAGGTAAAATTAACTCTTCAGTCTTAAAATGTATAGCCACAGTGAACAGATTGCTTATTGATTATCACAGTGAACAACCTTTTTAGAAAAAGAATGTGGTGATACATGTAGTTTGGGATTCTGTCTCTCCGAATTATGGAACAACTCAATTAACTGAATTTATTGTGAAGCTCAGCCTCTATAATATTACTTGACCCAATAATGTATCTCAACAAGTCTTTCAATGTCATATGTTACAAGCATCATAAAGATGAACTATTATTTTGAATGATGGTAGGTTCCAAGTAAGGAAATCAATAATATCACCTATAAGTGTTTACGGAATAACAACATTCATATTTTACCTTGGCAGTTCATTCAGAATCATTATCATAAATTATCAGATAAGTTCTTGGATGGGAGATCTATGGTCTAGGGGTCAACTAGCCTAAAGGAGCTGTACTTCCAAAGGCAATCCTTACTTATTCCTTTGTTCAGTTACCAAACACTGATTGATACCTACTATGAATTAAATTGGCACTGGAGAAACAGAGATGCAGAAGACACTGCCTTTACCCTCAGGTGCTCATTGGCCAATGTAAATAAACTTATGAAAACAATGTGTGTACAACAATGGGTGATATTTTGGGTAATCTGAGCACCTCTTAAAATATATGTATATATATATATATATATATATATATCATTTTTGTAAGCAAATACACATATATGCATATATATTTATATATCATTTTACAAATGTTTGTATGTATTGTGAGAATTTTGATTTTTACCCATAATAAAAAAAAATAAAAAATAAAAAAAATAAAAAAAGCTAAAATCATAAAATGAATAAAATCAAGTGAAATAATTAAAAAAAAAAAAAAAAAAACAATGGGTGAGTGTATACAATGGAAATTAGTTTTTACCTTCAATCAATTAGAAGTTTAAAGACTAAAGATCAAAGGAAACTTTAGAACAATAGTAAATTGATCATAATGACAAATGGGTCAATACAAATCACCGAAACAAAGAAAAAAAGAATTTCAAAAAGGCCATTTTCAAAAATGGGTAGGCTAGAAAGAGTTGAATATAAAGGAAATATAGCCATTTCAGAGTTGAGAAAAGTTAACTTATCCTTAAGAAAGCAATGCTAAGTACACAGAAAATATTCTCCTTTTGTAGAAGCAAGTTCAATAAACTTAGAAAAATACTGAGCAAAGAGTGTCTAAACACCAGAAATACAAAGGTCAGTGTAGCTAATGAAATAGGATTAAATAGGATGGGTGTTAAGAGCAAGGGCCTCAAGATAGAGTCCCTGGATTTGAATTCTTACTCTACTGTTTAATGTACTGTATGATATTAGGAAAGTTATTAAACTTCTTGGTGCTTTAATTTCCTTGGTTATACGTTAAAACAAGGTCAATCATTACCACTATTTCATGGATTCCTTGTAAAGCTTAGGGTAAGTAATTCTTTTAAAGCACTTAGCAAAGCTCCTGGCTCATAGGTAAGGTTTAAACAAGCATTTCCTACATAGCATGGTATCACATTCTTTTTACAACTCATTATATATATTAAGTAAAAATTTAATCATTTTTTATTTTAAGATTTTCTGGCTTGATAAGTTGTGTGCTGGTATGACATCATATGCAATAAAAACCTTTTACATTATTGCAATAAAGTACATTTTTACTTCTTTGGCACAATGGCAGTAATCTATATATTCCAGTGGTTTAAAGATTGGGCAATTTAGTCATTATGCTAATAGGGAAAAGAGTCTTTTTTAGATGAGAGGACATTAACACATTTTTTTCCTCATCAAGCTTCCCTTTTCATTTTGTAATTCTCTGTATTCTTTATCTTTCAAGTTTTGATTTTGACATTCAAAGTCACAAATGAAATTTCAAAAATACTATTTAAACATTTTAACTTACTTGTTAAATCTGACTCCTTTGTACGTTTTCTAAAAGCCTAAGATCTTATAAATACTTAAAGCTACAAAAAATAATTGTTTTCAGGTCTTTATCAACATGCTCACACTCTATTTCTTCATTCTTCACTAGGCCTTCATAATACAAATCTTTGCAGACATCTGCTCCCATGGGTTTCTATTTTTTCTTTGTAAAGGTAGCCAACCTGGGATACCATTGATCAGCAGCCGTTGAAAAGTTTTGCTTCTGGGTTTTTTTTTTTTTCCTTAAAAATTTCCTCCAAGTTCTGCTATATTCTCTAACAGAGCGGCAAGAATCCCACAGTGCCTAGTGAAGGAGGAGAGACCAATATGTCAGGCCTTTGATACTGATGATTGTACTTATGAACCTTGTTATTGTGAAACTGAAACTTAGCCTAGTATTACATATTGTCTAAGAGTTACCTCCTGAAAGCCTCCTTGTTGGTCAAATGTGGCCTCTTTATAAGCCAAACTTAGCATATAAACTCACTACCTCCCCCTATCAACCAGGCACAGGACATGATTCCCAGGGATACGCCTCCCTGGAACTGAGGGATTATTACCAGTGCCAATTAGTGATGAATTTGGTAAAAAAAGACCTTGACCAAAAGGGAGGAATATTAAATACAAATGAGTTTTTATGGTTAAGAGATTTCAAAGTGAGTTAGGAGGTCATTCCAGAGGTTTGTTTATGCATGACTCAAGAGGATCTCTTTGAATGCCACAGTAAACAGTGCCTCAAGCAGGGGGCTTCCTGAGGGCTCTAGAGACATCTAGACACTATAGGCAAGGCAATCTCAGGAATTCAGCACCCTGTCAGTGGGCCATACCTTAGAATATATGTACCTCAATGTTATAGAGTTAGACTCATTTATAATTTTCCTACATATGGCTCTTCTGCCCTTTTTATTTGAACCTATAATTAGCACTATACTAGTTAATATATGTCCCAGAGACTTAAATCTTCTGAGCGTTCATATGCTGGTTGAGCCTGAATCTCAGCAGAGTTCTAACATTTACTACCCAGTTCATTGGACTCACTAAGGACAACTAAGAAAAGGATGGTGATGGACAACACCCATCCCAATAAACAGAGAGTATCTACAACTGCAAGCAAGACAGTTCCATCTATCTGTCCCTTGGGATCTAAGCCCACTCTCAAACAGAAATAGAGTGGGCATAACCATCCCATAATCCTCAAGATGGAAGAATGAACAAACATAAAGGGGGAATACAACTATGGACTAAAGCAGACTTATTATTATCCTGGCAATGGAGGAACTTGTAACTATACTAATATTGGGAAAAACAGACTTTAATTGCAAAACTATTGTATGAGACAAAGAGGGACACTATATATTAATAAAAGGGGAAATCTGCCAAGAAGAAAGAACAATCATAAATATTTATGCACCTAACCAGAGTGCCTCAAAATACACGAGGAATCAAAATAAATAGAGGGAAAAAAAATTCATGAGGTAAACCAAAGAAAAGCTAAGTGGAGAAATAGATGTCTCTACAATTGTAGTGGGAGAATTTAACACCTCATTATCATCATTAGACAGATTATCTTGACAGAAGGTCAGTAAAGAAACAGAGACTTGAATAATACATAAGAAGATCTAGACCAAATAGACATATATAGAACATTACACCTCAATACAGAGGGATATACATTCTTCTCAAGCACACATGGATCATTCTCCAGAATATATTACACACTAGGCCACGGAACAACTCTCAATAAATTCAGAAAGATTGAAATTATACAAAGTAATTTCTCTGACCACAACGGAATGAAGCTGGAAATCAGTAAGGGACAAAGAACCAGATTAGGCACAAAGTTATGGAAGTTAAACAACACACTCTTAGACAATCAGTGGATCAAAGAGGAAATTGCAAAAGAAATCAGTAACTTCCTTGAAACTTATGAAAATGACAACACAATGTATCAAAACCTATGGGACTCCCCAGAGTAACAGAGTTGGACTCAGTTGTGGTTTCACTACACATGTCTCTTCTGCTTCTTGTATTTGAACCTGTAGTTAGTGCTAGAGGTGATAGGTGAATGTCCAAGAGACTTAAATCTTTGGACTGTCCATGTGCCAGTTGGGCCCTGAATCTCTACAGAGTTGCAATACATACTCTCCAGTTCATTGAATTCACCCAGGACAACTAAAAAAGAAATAATGATGGATAACAACCAACCCAAGGAACACAGAGAGTCTGCAACTGCAAGCAAGATAGTCCCATCCATCTGCCCCATGGGATCTAAGCCTCCTCTCAATTAGAGGTGAAATGGGCATCATCATCCCCAAATCCTCAGGATTGAGGATTATTGGTATTCTAGTATAGACTTATTGTGATTCTAGCAATGGAAGAACTTTTATCATTGATATGGAGGCAGTGGACACGGAGGTTCTGAGAAGAGGGAGGGGGAATAACAGGTGTAATATGGGGACATTTTCGAGACTTGGAAATTGTCCTGAATGACATTGCAATTACAGATATAAGATATCTTGTCATAATTTACAAAATTGTGTGGGAGATAGTGTAAACTACAATGTAAACCACAATCCATGCTTAGTGACAATGCTCCAAAATGTATTCACCACTTGTAACAAATGTACCACACTGATGAAAGATGTTGTTAATGTGGGAAAATGTGTGAGGGGTTGGGAGCGGGGCATATGAGAATCCCCCATATTTTTTATATAACATTTATGTTATCTAAGTATCTTTTTTAAAAAAATAAAAAAGTATATTAAAAAAAACTTATGGGGTACAGCAAAAGCAGTGCTGAGAGGGAAATTTATAGCCATAAATGCCTATATTAAAAAAGAAGAAAGAGCTAAAATCAAAGACCTAACTGCACACCAGAAGAATTAGAAAAAGAATTAATCCCAATGCAAGTAGAAAGAAAGATAAAACAAAGATTAGAGCAGAGCTAAATGAAATTGAAAATAAGAAAGCACTAGAAAAAATTAACAGAACCAAATGCTGGTTCTTTGAGAGGATTAATAAAATTGACAAACCCTTAGCTAAACTAAAAAAGAGAGAAGATGCAAATACATAAAATAAGAAATGTGGAAGGAGATATCACCACTGATCCCGCAGAACTGAAGAGTATCATAAGAGGATACTTTGAAAAATTGTATGCCAACAAGATGAATAATGCAGAGGAAACGGACAAATTCCTAGAAACACACAAGCAGCCTACATTGATGAAAGAAGAAATTGATGAACTCAACAGACTACTCACAAGTAACAAGATAGAATCAGTCATCAAAAACCTCCCAAGTAAGAAGAGCCCAGGACCAGATGGCTCCCCAGGTAAATTCAACCAATCATTCCAGAAAGAACTAACATGAATCCTGCTTAAACAATTCCAAAAAAAAAAAAGAAGTGGAGAGAACATTGCCTAACTCATTCAATGATGCCAACATCACTCTAATACCAAAGCCACATGAAGACGTTACAAGAAAGGAAAACTACAGACCAATCTCCCTAATGAATCTGGATGCTAAAACCCTCAACAAAATATTTGCTAACTGTATTCAACAACACATCAAATGAATTACACACCACAACCAAGTGGGTTTCATCCCTGGTATGCAAGGATGGTTCAAAATAAGAAAATCAATCAATGTAATACACCACATTAACAGATCAAAAGAAAGAAAATCACATGATCATCTTTATTGATGCAGAAAAAGTATTCGACAAAATATAGCACCATTTCCTGAAAAAACACTTCAAAAGATAGGAATAGAAAGAAACTTCTTAACATGATATAGGGTATATATGAAAAACCCACAGCTAACATCATATTCAATAGTGAAATGCTAAAGGCTTTCCCTCTAAGGTCTGAAACAAGACAAGGATGTTCACTGTCACTGCCTTTATTTATTGTGTTAGAAGTGTGCTTGAACATTTAGGCAAGGAAAAGCTTTAAAAGGCATCCAAATAGGAAAGGAAGAAGTAAAAATTTCACTACTTGCAGATGACATGATCCTGTACATAGAAAGCCTTGAGAAATCTACAACTAAGCTTCTAGAACTGATAAACGAGTTCAGTAAAGTGGCAGGATCTAAGATCAACAGGCAAAAATCAGTAGCATTTCTGTACAGTAATAATGTACAATATGAGGAGGAAATCAAGAAAAAAAATCTATTTACAATAGCAAGTAAAAGAATCAAATACCTAGGAATAAATTTAACTAAAGATGTAAAGGACTTGTACGTAGAAAGCTACACACATTGTTAAAGGAAATCAAAGAAGACCTATATAAATGGAAGAATGTTTCCTATTCATGGATTGGAAAACTAAACATTATTAAGATGTCTATCCTACCAACACTGATTTACAGATTTAATGCAATCCCAATAAAAATTACCACAGCATTTTTTACTGAATTGGAAAATCTAATTATGAAATTTATTTGGAAGGGCAAAGGGTCCCAAATAGCCAAAGACATATTCAAAAAGAAAAATGAAATTGGAGGAATCACTCTACCTGACTTTAAAACATACTACAAAGCTACATTGGTCAAAATTGCATGGTTTTGGTACAAGGATAGACATCCTGACCAATGGAACAGAATTGAGAGTTCTGATATAGTTCCTCTCATATACAGTCAACTGATATTTCACAAGGCCACCAAGCCCACCCAACAGGGAAAGAATGCCTCTTCAACAAATGGTGCTTGGAGAACTGGATACCCATATCTAAAAGAATGAGAGAGGATCACCATCTCATGCCCTATACAAAAATTAACTCAGGATAGATCAAAGATGTAGATATAAAGCAAAGACCATAAGGTTCCCAGAAGATAATGTAGGGCAGCATCTATGAAGTTTTTTAGTAGGAAATGGTTTCATAAACTTTATACCCAAAGCATAAGCAATGAAAGAAAAAATAGATAATTGGGACCTCCTCAAAATTAAAAACTATTGTGCTTCAAAGGAGTTTGTCAAGAAAGTGAAAAGGCAGCCAACTCAATGGGAGAAAATATTAGGTAACTATCTATCCAATAGGGGCCTAATATCCAGCATATACAAAGAAATCCTCCATTTCAAAAATAAAAAGTCAAATAACCCATTTAAAAAACGGGCAAGGGATTTGAATAGACACATCTCCAACAAAGAAATACGAGTGGCTAAAAATCACATGAAAAGATGCTCAACATCACCATCTATTAGGGAAATGCAAATTAAAACTACAATGAAATATCTTACACCTATTAGATCGGTGGCTATTTAAAAAAAAAAACAGAGCACTACAAGTGTTGGAGAGGATGTGGAGGAATAGGAAGACTTATCCACTGCTGGTGGGAATGTAGAATAGTATAGCCATTGTGGAGGACAGTTTGGAGGTTCCTCAGAAAGCTAAATATAGAACTGCCATATGTTCCAGTTATCCCAATGCAGGAAGGAGATATCATTATTCATTGTTGCCAAAAGTTGGAAGCAATCCAAATTTCCATCAACAGATGAACAGATAAGCAAACTGTGGTATATACATATAATGCAATACTACTCAACTGTAAGAAGGAATGCAGTATTAACACATGGGATAATGTGGATGAATCTTGAAGACCTTATGTTTAGTGAAGTAAGCCTTGAAATGAAGGACAAATATTACATGACCTCGCTGATATGACGTTAGCAAATTGAGCAGACTCACAGAGCTAGAGTCTGGAATATCGCTTTACAGGAGACAGAAAGGGAGTAGAAGGTGGTGAGCTGATGCCCATATGATAAGGTATAAGGGTGTGGTTGGGCACTGGATGGACAAAATCTATGATAAGGTAGAAGAGTGTGGTTGGGCAGTGGATGGACATGAAAGTGGTGCAGTGATATGATTGGGTTTGACAGTGCTGGTCGGTGGGGGTAGGGACTAGAATAGGGGGTTGGTTTGGACTATCCATGGCACTGGGGGAGGGTTTGGAGGAAGGAGCAGGTGAACTCTGAGGATTTGTAGGTCTGTGATTAAAACTACAGTGGTGGGAATGTTCTTTTGGCAAATATGGTAAGGGAGGGTTACTGATATAGGGTGTTGGGTGTGGGGTAATATGCTGGGTAGGACGCACCTGTGGCATACTTCTGTGGAATATGTAAGTGTTCATCTTGTCACAGTGTGTTATTTCAGTGGGTGGAGACCCACACAATAAACAAGATAATTTTAAACTCCCATCCTGGGGAATCCTGTTATCTTCTCAATAATGGGGACAAGAATCCCTCCAGAACATAGGTAGTGCCTAATAAAAGAAAAGAGACCAATATGTGAAGCCCTCAATATGATTGCAAGTAACTATGAAATCTTATTCTTCAAAAATTGAAACTTAGTGGTTACCACAGGTTCTGAGGGGAGGGGGAAGGAAGACTAGAATAGATGGACCATAGGGAATTTTCAGGGCATTAGAATTGTTCTGCATGGTCTTGCAATAATGGATATAGGGCATTTAAAAATTCATCAAAACCTATAAAAGTGTACAGTGCAAAATTTAACCATAATGGAAACCATTGACCATGGTTAGTAGCAATGCTTCAATATTTGTACATCAATTGTAACAAATATACCATCTGCATGTAAAATGTCATTAATAGTGGAGAATAGTAAAAGTGAGGGTGTTGGGTATATGGGAATCCCCTGTATTTTCTATGTGACTTTTCTGTAACTTAAAGCTTCTTTGAAGATAAAATTTAAAAAATGAGACATTGGGGAAATATACAGAAGAAATTGTCACTGTACACACAAGACAACAGATATTACAGTGATGAAAGACACATCTAAAATTTTTTTATATTATTTCAAATTTCTTTATTTTTTGTATTTTATTTGTTATTTTTAAAGCTATTATTATTTCACTTTCTTATTGATTTTATCTGGTTATTTTGTTGGCTTCATTTTAGAAGACGCTTTATATCACAGAAGGGTCATAACTGTGGCAGGAGAAGATCACTGGTGCAGGGTTTTGATTATGGGGGGATACATGGGGAGGGGTGCAGCCTAGGGCATGCCTCTAAGGCATATGAATATGTTCAAGTGTTCATGGGGCATTGTCTCAGTGGGTGGAGACCCACACAATAATAGAAAGAATATCAAATTCCCATCCTGGGGAGTCCTGACACATTCTCTAATAGGACAGTAAGAATCCCCTGAGTACAAGGGCAGTGCCTAGTGAAGGAGATGCACCATTACACCAGGCCCTTGACATAATGATTGTACTTATGAACCTTTACTTGTAAAATTGAAGCTTAGCCTAGTATTAAATATTGCCTAAGAGTTACCTCCTGAAAACCTCCTTGCTGCTCAAATGTGGCCTCTCTCTAAGTCAAACTCAGCATGTAAACACACTACCTTCCCCTCTGGTATGGGCCATGACTCCCAGGGATGAGCCTCCCTGGCACTGAGGGATTATTACCAAGCACCACCTAGTGATGCATCCAGAAAAAGACCTTGACCAAAATATTAAATACAAATAAGTTTTTAATGGCTAAGAGATTCAACCTGAGTCAGGAGGTCATTCCAGAGGTTACACTTATGCACATCTCAGCAGGATCTCATTGACTGCTGCAGTAAACAGTGCCTAAAACAGCAGGGTTCCTGAGGGCTCTAGAGACATCTAGACATGATAAGCAGGGCAGACAAGCTCAGAAATTTGGCACCCTGTCAGTGGGCTTTAATTTGGAATTTATGCTCCCCAGTGTAACAGAGTTAGCCTCATTTTTAGTTTCCCTACACATGGCTCCTCTGCTCCTTTTACTTGAACCTATAAGTAGCACTATACTTGTTAGATATATATCCCAGAGACTTAAATCTTTGGTCTGCTCATGTGACAGTTAAGCCCTGGATCTCACCAGAGTTGCAACACCTACTCTCCAGTTCTTTGGACTCACCTAGAACAACTAACAAGGACATGATGAAGGACAACTCCCATCCCAAGGAACAGAATGTCTGCAACTGCAAGCAAGATAGTTCCACCCATTTTTTCCCATGGTATCTAAGCCCCCGCTCAATTAGGAACAGAGTGGGCATCACCATTCCATAATCCACAAGGTTGGAGAATGAACAATGGACTAAAGTAGACTAATTATTATTCTATTCTAGACTTATTATTCTAGCAATGGAAGAACTTGCATCATTGATATAAAGGCAGTGGACACCAGAAGTTCTGAGGGGAGGGAGAGGAAAGAATAGGTGTAATATGGGGGCATTTTCAGGACATTGGAATTGTCCTGCATGACATTGCAATGATGGATACAGGCCATTATAAATTTTGTCATAACCTATAAAATTGTGCAGGACAGAGAGTAAACTACAATGTAAACTATAATCCACATTTAGTAGCAATGCTTCAATATGTGTTCACCAATTGTAACAAATGTACCACACAATTGAAATATGTTGTTAATGTGGAAAAGTGTGGGAGGGGGAGGGAGTGGGGCATACGGGAATCCCCTGTATTTTTTATGTAACATTTACATAAGCTAAAGCTTATTTAAAAATAAAATAATAATTTAAAAAGCTAAAAAACTAAACTATACCTCACTATTAAACATTTCAAAAATATTAAAATTATCTTACCTAGTAAAAATTACTATAAGTTTTATAAATATTTAAAAGAATCAGAAACATTTAGTCAAAGATAAATTAAGCAAGTTGATCATTTGACATCCTTTGGTGAATGAGTATTCAAAGAATAAATTTCAGAGAGTTGGATTGGAATTCCTGCTTTTGGCAATGGAGGACTGACTTTTTCAGACCAACTCTCCTACTGAGACCAATACAAAATCTGAACATATTATTTATTTTTTTAAAAATCTTGAAGACCTCGGGAGGCGGCTGTGGCTCAGTCAATGGGGCTCCCGTTTGCCGTGTGGGGGGCCCCAGGTTCAGTTCCCGGGGCCTCCTGGTGGGGGCGGGCCCGCCTGCACGGCGTGGTTAGCTGACCCACACGGCGTGGTTGGCTGACCCAGCGAGCACAGGCAGCAGGGGGGGATGGATGGGTAAATGGATAAAATCTTAAAAAAAAAAAAATTTTTTTTTGAAGACCTCAAAGAGCTACTGCAATGGAAACTCAGAGAAGTAAAACACAGAGAAGTGAGCTTGTCATTTAGTACTGCTTTTCCTCTTGAGGCATTTTCTAATTTAGAAAGCACAGTTGAGGGCCTGGAGGGACAAAAATTGGAATTCAGAGTCCAATGAGGAGAAGGGGCCCTGGAAAACAATTCAGAATTTCAGGTGGGCCCCTGAAAACATATACCTTAGAAGTAAAGAAAAAGAGGACTTGATAAGTCCAGCTGCCAATCAGATCAATCACTGAATGAATAAAGAGGTCTTTCCCAACTCAAATGTTTCTCAGAAGAAAAAGCAAATTCTTTCTGGTGGAAGACAACATTATCCAAAGCCTGCCTTAATTTATTTCTACAATTCTTCATAAACTGTGTACAGAAGTTAATTTTTTAAAAGGCAAAAAACAGCAAGGGAACTGATCAAAACCTGAGAGAAAAAAACAGACTTGGAACAGACCCATGTGAGATTCAAATATTAGAGTTAGTAGACAAAGATTTTAAACTAACTGTTATTAATATGTTCAGAAATTAAATGAAAAGATGGGAAATTTCAGAAGGGAAGGAAAAAGAATGAAAGAAAAAAATAGATATTCTAGAAAGTTTTTAAAAGTTGAAATTAAGATGTGTTTAACAGTATGTGAAACACAGCAGAAGAGAGAATTTGTGAACTAGATCAATCAGAAAAAAACATCCAGACTGATGCAAAGAAAGACAAATATATAAATACAGAAAAGAGCCTTAGAGAAATGTGGGCATAGTCAAAGGGCCTAATATATATATGTGATTGGAGTCCCATGAGAAGAAGAGGGAAAAAGAATCAACAGAAGTAATATCTGAAGAGACTATGGCTGAGAATTTTCCAAAACTGATGAGTGACATCAAGCTATAGATTGAAGAAGCTCTACAAACCACAAACAAAATAAATATGATGAAAAGTATGTCAAGGCACCAAGACATAGTCCAACTAAAAATCAGGGACAAAGAGAAAGTCTTAAAGGCATCCAGAACTTATAGCTAACTTTTCAACAAGCAATGATATAATATATACAAAGTGAAAATAGAAAATAATTGCCAAACTAGAATTTTATACTCAGAAAAAAAAAAATGTTCTTTCACAATAAATGTGAAATAAAGATATTTTCAGAAAAACAAAAAGTAAGATAATATCCACACTAAAGAAAATAATAAAAAGAATTCTTTAGGCAGAAAGAAAATGACCTTAGATAGAAGCCCAGATATTCAGAAGGAAGGAAAAGCAATGAAAAGAGTAAATCTAAATGACTATTAGCCATTTTAAAAATAATAAATTATTATGTAGTTTAGAAATACATTGAATTAAAATGCATGGCAAGAGTAGCACAAAAGAAAGGAAGTGAGTAAATGGAGATACTTTTCTCTAAGGCCCATGCATTGCCTAGAAAATGATGAGTAATTCTTAATGTTAGATTTCAATAAATCAAGGATTCCTGGTACAGGGTAGCCACTAACATAGTAGTAAAATAATATATACCTAACAAGTTCATTAGAAGGGGAATGAAATAATTTTTAAAATGACTAGTCCACAAAAGTGCAAAAAGGAGCAAAAAGGAACATAGAACAGATAAAACAAATGGAAAACAAATAATAAATTGATAGATTTAACCCATGTACATAAATATTTATACTAAATGTACCAAATACTCCAAATAAAATACTATCAAACCAGATTTTTTAAAACACAACTACATGCTGCTATAGGAGACACACTTTACATAAAAGTGCTGAAAATAGCTGCTGTCTAAGGTCAGGTGGGATCACCAAAATAGTAAGTCTAACTAGAGAGGAGGTTTAAGGAATTAGCAGTGGGGCACTCCAAAGTTAAGATGCTGGGAGGATTAGGAGAAACCAGTCAAGGAAGAATGAAGATTGGCAAGGGAAGGAGGAAAACCAGGTGAGTTTGATGTCCTAGAAGACAAGTAAGTGTTTCAAGGACAAGGGAGTGATCAATGATGACAAATGCTGCTAAAAAGTCAAGAAACATGAGGACTGAAAAATGACAACTGGATTTAGCAAGTAGTGATCACTTGTGATCTTGACAAGAGAGTTTTGGTGGACTGATGAGAGTAAAGGCATTATTGGAGGAGTTAAGAAAGAAGGGGGGGACAAGATGGCGTTAGTGTAGGAGGGCGCACACTGCAAGCTCCCAGAGCAAGACGGATTGTGGACGGGGTCCTGCCGGAGGGGTGCTGTGCTGTGCACGCGTGGAGTGAGAAGCTTGGGACATCTATCTGCGCGGATCGGCGGCATGGACCGAACGGTGGAGATTCGTGAGTTTTGAGGCTGCCGGTGGAGGTTGGCACAGGCGGCTGAGCCCCGCGGTTAGGGGAAAAAAAATAAAATTAAAAAAAACGGCCATTTGGAGCCGCGGGCGGGGCGAAAAAGTTTTATTTTCTGGGGATCTGGCTGCCTGGCGCCGCTTGGACCTTGTGTGAACAGAGCAAACGAGCTAATCAGCACCCGGTGAACCGGAGGGGGGATTTTGGTCGGGAAACACAGCTGATTTCCCTAGCCACCCAGGTATAAGACCCGGGCTGCTGCGGAACCAGGAGGAAGGGACACTTCCCAAAAAAGGGAGGGTTCTGTTGGAAGACAGGGAAGGGTATTTTATATTTTTAGACATTGATCTGGCTGTCTGCGCCACCCCATAGCTTTGGGGAGCAGATAAGCCAACCTGAAGCAGCATTAGGCTGAGAGCTAAGCCGACCTGAAGCAGCATTAGGCTGAGAGCAGACGCGAATCTGCACTCAAACTGATTTACTGAGCAGCCCGGTGACACTGGAGCTCGGCGCCAGAAGGGGAGGAATCCGCCGTCTTTAGCACTCCTCACTGACTAATATCAGAGCTTCAGCTAACCTGGGGAGTCCGGAAAGTGGGACGTGCTTGATTAATTTCCACGGGCCCAGCTAGGGTCCCTTCCGTAAGGGGGTTGGTCTAGAGGAGGAATTATTTTGGGTCCTGCATTTGGATAAAAAAAAAAAAAAAAAAATAGTGAGGTCACCTCAACAAACGAAAAATAAATTCTTTTTAATTTAGTTTAATAGCTAAAAGCTGCTTCAGGACCTGCATATAGAACCCTGTGGGGAAATTCATTGATAAACACAAGTAGGCAGGAAGGATCCACGTGGACCCTAGGAGAATCATTGACCCCCTTAGCTCTGTTTGACTGCTTGCCTGTGTGGATCTTTGGTTTCTCTCTGTTACTTTCTGGTCTATTGCTATTATTCCCGTTTTCCTCCCCCCTTCCTTTTTCCTTCTATTTTTTTTTTTTAAATAGGTGCTGCCAGCTGGTCGCTTCTTTGCTGGACTTCTTATTCAGTAATTTCCCACTTGCTGTATATATTGATTCTGTATTACAAACTATCGCTTATCCTTCCTGCATCTTTCTGCCTTCTGTTTTCTGTTGTGGCTCTTAGAGACAACATTTTTTCATAGGCCCACAACTTAAGGGTGTCAATTTCTATCCCATCTATTTTGTTTTCTTCTTCTTCTTTTTTCTTTCTTTTTTTTTATTAGTATTAACTTTTTCCTTTCAGACCGTTCTCTACTATTTCTCTCCCTCCTCATAATTCTAGCCTTCTAAATCACTATATATATATATTCCTCCATTTGTATTCCCAGTCCATTGTAGGAACTCCATATTTTTTCCTAGGACTCTACACTGCCTACACAAGTTAAATATTCATCTCATTAAGTCTCATTTTGCCCCGCTTCTAACTTTTATCAATATTTCTATTATCCTTCTGCCTTCCTTACATCCTTTGATTCCTCTGGCCCTAACCTTTTGCCTTCAAGGGAACATAGAAAGAAGCAAGGAAATAAAATAAGAAGAAAAACTGCCAAAGAGAAATCTTAACACACACGCAGAACCAACAGCTAAATAAAATTCTAGAGCATAGAGAAAAGCTAATCAACTGAACAAACCCATCAAGATAATATGATGACCAGAGGGCAACAGGAAAATACAAATGACTCTGAGAAACTGGAAAACACGGACCAGTCCAGTGCACAAAATAAAAACCAGGAAGCAATGCAGTACATCGAGCAACTGATCAAAGCTATCCAAACAAATATCATGGACCAACTTAAAGAACTGAAGGAAGAGATTAAGGATATAAAGAAGACACTGGGAGAACATACTGAAGAAATAGCTAACACACCTAAAAAGTTAATGGATATGATGGCGAACAAAGACACAAGTCAACAAATGAAAAAGACGCTGGACTCACATGGCAGCAGAATTGAACAGGCAGAGGAAAGAATTAGTGATATGGAGGACAATACAGTTGAAATCAAAGAGATTGTAGAAAAGATAGACAAAAAGATAGAAAAAATCCAGTATGGTCTCAGGGAATTAACCGATAATGCAAGACGCACAAACATACGCATTATGGGCATCCCAGAAGGAGAAGAGAAGGGAAAGGGAACAGAAGGAGTGTTGAAGGAAGTTATGGCTGAAAACTTCCCAACTCTATTGAGAGAGATGGATGTGCAGATCCAGGAAGCACAGCGCACCCCAAATAGTATAAATCCCAACAGGCCAATTCCAAGACATATACTTGTCAAATTGTCCAATGCTCAAGACAAAGAGAAAATACTCAAGGCAGCAAGAGAAAAGAGAACCATCACATACAAGGGAAGCACAATAAGATTAAGTGCTGATTTCTCAGCTGAAACCATGGAGGCAAGAAGACAGTGGTATGACATAGTCAAAACACTAAAAGAAAAAAACTTCCAGCCACGAATTCTCTATCCAGCAAAATTGGCATTCAAAAATGATGGAGAGTTCAAAATATTCACAGATAAACAGAAATTACAAGAGTATGTCAAAAAGAAACCAGCACCTCAAGAAATACTAGAGGAATCTCTACAAGTTGAAAGGAAAAAAACAAAGGAGAGAGAGTTGGAGGAGAGTTTAAAAACAACTGAAAACTCAAAAAGAGAAACAAAACAACATATGACATACATTAAACGAAAGAAAAAATGACTGAAGTAAGAAATTTGTTACGAGTAATAACACTGAATGTTAATGGATTAAATTCACCAATCAAAAGACACAGATTGGCAGAATGGATAAGAAAATATGATCCATCTATATGCTGTCTACAAGAAACCCACCTTCGACCCAGGGATTCAATGAGGCTGATAGTGAATGGCTGGAAAACCATTTTACAAGATAACAATAGCCAAAAAAGGGCAGGAGTAGCTATTCTAATATCAGACAAAATAGACTTTAAATGCAAAACTATTGTAAGAGACAAAGATGGACACTACATATTAGTAAAAGGAGTAATCTCTCAAGAAGAGAGAACAATCATCAACATTTTCACACCTAATCGAGGTGCCTCAAAATACGTGCGGCAAACTCTGGAAAAACTAAGAGGAGAAATGAATTCCTCTACAATTATAGCAGGGGACTTCAACACACCACTATCATCATTAGACAGAACATCTGGGTAGAGAATCAATAAAGAAACTAAGGCACTCAACAATACATTAGAAGATTTGGACTTAATAGACATATACAGAACACTACACCCGAATACAGCGGGATTTACATTCTTCTCCAGTGCACATGGGACATACTCCAAAATAGACCACATGCTAGGCCACAAAACAACACTCAATGAATTCAGAAAGATTGAGATTATACAAAGTAATTTCTCTGACCACAACGGAATTAAGTTGGAAATCAATAAGGGCCAGAGAAACAGGTTAGGCACAAGGATATGGAAGTTAAACAACACACTCTTAGTCAAACAGTGGGTCAAAGAGGAAATTTCAAAAGAAATCAGTAACTACCTTGAAACTAATGAAAACGACAACACAACATATCAAAACCTATGGGATGCAGTGAAAGCAGTCCTGAGAGGGAAGTTCATAGCCATAAATTCATATATTAAAAAAGAAGAAAGAGCTAAAATTGAAGACCTAACTACACACTTGGAGGAATTGGAAAAACAACAACAAACTAAACCTAAAGGAAGTAGAAAACAGGAAATAACCAAGATTAGAGCAGAACTAAATGAAATAGAGAATAAGAAAGCACTGGAAACAATAAACAAAACCAAAAGCTGGTTCTTTGAGAATATCAACAAAATTGACAAACCCTTAGCCAGACTAACAAAGAAAAAGAGAGAACAGATGCAAATACATAAAATAAGGAATGAGCAAGG
>JAKSZT010053882.1:5027590-5050609 GCA_026826555.1 Tolypeutes matacus | reverse complement strand
TAAACAACACACTCTTAGAAAAACAGTGGGTCAAAGAGGAAATTTCAAAAGAAATCAGTAACTACCTTGAAACTAATGAAAACAACAACACAACATATCAAAACCTATGGGATGCAGCGAAAGCAGTCCTGAGAGGGAAGTTCATAGCCATAAATTCATATATTAAAAAAGAAGAAAGAGCTAAAATTGAAGACCTAACTACACACTTGGAGGAATTGGAAAAACAACAACAAACTAAACCTAAAGGAAGTAGAAAGCAGGAAATAACCAAGATTAGAGCAGAACTAAATGAAATAGAGAATAAGAAAGCACTGGAAACAATAAACAAAACCAAAAGCTGGTTCTTTGAGAATATCAACAAAATTGACAAACCCTTAGCCAGACTAACAAAGAAAAAGAGAGAACAGATGCAAATACATAAAATAAGGAATGAGCAAGGTGATATCACTACTGACCCCACAGAAATAAAGAGTATCATAAGAGGATACTTTGAAAAATTATATGCCAACAAGAATGACAATTTAGAGGAAATGGACACGTTTCTAGAAACCCACAAACAGCCGACATTAATGAAAGAAGAAATAGATGAACTCAACAGCCCAATTACAGGTAAAGAGATAGACTCAGTCATTAAAAACCTCCCAACTAAGAGGAGTCCAGGACCAGATGGCTTCACAGCTGAATTCTACCAAACATTCCGGAAAGAGCTAACACCAATTCTACGTAAGCTCTTCCAAAAAATAGATGTAGAAGGAATACTACCTAACTCATTCTATGATGCCAACATTACCCTAATACCAAAACCAAATAAAGATACCACAAGAAAGGAAAATTACAGACCAATTTCTCTAATGAACCTAGATGCTAAAATCCTTAACAAAATACTTGCTAATCGCATTCAACAACATATCAAAAGGATTATACATCATGACCAAGTGGGTTTCATCCCAGGTATGCAAGGATGGTTCAATATAAGAAAATCAATCAATGTAATACACCACATAAACAAACTGAAAGAAAAAAATCACATGATCATCTCCATAGATGCAGAAAAAGCATTCGACAAAATACAGCACTCTTTCCTCATAAAAACACTACAAAAGATAAGAATAGATGGAAACTTTCTGAAAATGATAAAGGGTATATATGAAAAACCCAAAGCTAACATCATTTTCAACGGTGAAATCCTAAAAGGCTTCCCTCTGAGATCGGGAACAAGACAAGGATGCCCACTATCACCACTTCTATTTAACATTGTCTTAGAAGTACTTGCACGAGCACTGAGACAAGAAAAGGACATAAAAGGCATCCAGATTGGAAAAGAAGAAGTAAAAATTTCATTATTTGCAGATGACATGATCCTATACATAAAAAGCCCTGAGAAATCGACAACAAGGCTTCTAGAACTTATAAAGGAGTTCAGTAATGTTGCAGGCTATCAGATCAATGCTCAAAAATCAGTAGCATTTCTGTACACCAATAACCAGCAAACTGAAGAGGAAATCAGGAAAAAAATACCATTTACAATAGTAAACAAAAGAATCAAATACCTAGGAATAAATTTAACTAAAGATGTAAAGGACTTATATACAGAAAACTGCACAACACTGTTAAAGGAAATCAAAGAAGACTTAAATAAATGGAAAAATATTCCCTGCTCATGGATGGGAAGACTAAACATCATCAAGATGTCTATCCTACCCAAACTAATCTACAGATTTAATGCAATCCCAATAAAAGTCAACACTATATTTTTTAAGGAACTGGAAAAACTAACCACAAAATATATTTGGAGAGGCAAGAGGCCCCGAATTGCCAAAGATATATTGAAAAAAAAAATGAAGTTGGAGGTATCACATTACCTGACTTTAAAACATACTACAAAGCTACAGTGATCAAAACTGCGTGGTATTGGCACAAGGATAGACCTACTGACCAATGGAACTGGATTGAGAGTTCTGATATAGATCCTCGCATATACAGTCATCTGATATTTGACAAGGCCACGAAGCCCACTCAATTGGGAGAGAGTGGCCTCTTTAACAAGTGGTGCTTGGAGAACTGGATATCCATATCCAAAAGAATGACAGAAGAATACCATCTCACACCTTATACAAAAATCAACTCAAGATGGATCAAAGATCTAAATATAAGAGCCAAAACCATAAAAACCTTGGAAGATAATGTAGGGAAGCATCTACAGGACCTTGTAATAGGAAATGGTTTCATGAATTTCACACCCAAAGCACGAGCAGCAAGAGAAAAAATTGATAAATGGGATCTCCTCAAAATTAAAAACTTCTGCACCTCTAAGGATGTTATTAAGAAAATAAAAAGGCAACCTACCCAATGGGAAAAAATATTCGGCAACCATGTATCTGATAGGAGCCTAATATCCTGCATATATAAAGAAATCCTTCATCTCGAAAATAAAAGGACAAACAACCCATATAAAAAATGGGCAAGTGACCTGAAAAGACACTTCTCCAAGGAAGAAATACAAATGGCTAAAAAGCACATGAAAAAATGCTCAACATCACTTGCTATCAGGGAAATGCAAATCAAAACTACAATGAGATACCATCTTACACCCATCAGAATGGCAGCTATTAAAAAAACAGGAGACACTAAATGTTGGAGAGGATGTGGAGGAATAGGAACCCTCATCCACTGCTGGTGGGACTGCGGTATGGTCCAGCCACTGTGGAGGACAGTTTGGCGGTTCCTCAGAAAACTAGCAATAGATCTTCCGTATGATCCAGCAATTCCACTGCTGGGTATATACCCAGAAGAACTGAAAACAAAAATACAAACAGATATATGCACACCAATGTTCATAGCGGCATTGTTCACCATTGCCAAAAGTTGGAATCAGCCCCGGTGCCCATCAACAGACGAATGGATAAGCAAAACGTGGTACATACATACAATGGAATATTACTCAGCTGTAAGAAGGAACAAAGTGCTAACACATGGAATAACGTGGATGAATCTTGAAGACCTTATGTTGAGTGAAGCAAGCCAGGCACTGAAGGATGAACAGTATATGACCTCACTGATCTGAACTGAGGAAAGTGAGCAGTCTCTGAGAACCATTGTCTGAAAGATAGGTTAACAAAGGAGAGTAAGAGAAGAGCAGGCTTTGAGCCATCACCCATATGGACATAATCTATGGTAAAGGGATAGAGTGTGGTTGCATGTTGGCGGATGGGGCAGATGAGTGGTGGTGCTCCTGGGTTTGGTGGTAGAGCACTGGGGGGTGGGTGGATTAAGAAGGGCTGGTTCAAATCCCCAGGGCATGTAACTGTGAATCTTGACATTCCATGGGTTGGGAGAAGGAGGTATCACGGGCCCTGGGGGGCTGGGAGAAGGGAACATTCAAGATCTAATGGGTTGTTTGGTGGTCATGGGGAAGGTTTTTCATTACCTTACAGTAATGGACACAGGACATGGTAAATATCATCAAAATTATTAAACTGTATCATCTAAATTGTAAACTATACTGTAAATCACTGACAATGTTTAGTTGCTATATTTTGCTATCTGCATAACAGTTATAACAATGCTAACAACCAAAAAAAAAGGGGGGGGAGTTAATATGGGGTGGGGAAGGGAGGGTGGTTTGGTATATGGGAGTCTCCGGCACTCCGTGTGTGACTTTGCTGTGACCTAAAACTTCTTTGAAAATTAAATGAAAAATTGGGAGACAATGGGGATTGAGAGGAGAAAGGTGTCATGGCACACCAGACATCCGATAACACAGTGATAAAGGGAAGGAAAAAAAGGAAAAAAGAAAAGAGAAAGGAAAAAAAAATGAATATATATATTTAAAGGCATTTCCTTTGCTTTTTTGCCCATTTTTTGAATGTCCCAATCCACTAATTATATTTTATTTTGTTTTGTTCTTTGTTTGATTATTTGTTTTTTTTCCTTCTCTCTTTTTTTTTTTTTTCCTTTTCTTTTCCCCTGAGTTTCCTTATGTTTGTCTCTTGCATGTAAGCTTATCACACTTGTTTCTTTTTCCTAGTAAGTGTATTTGATTATTTTATGGACTAAATGTTCATGGAGGATTTGGATCACAGAAGGGTTACAATGGGTACTGTGGGGGATTATTGGGGGGGGTGTCTGGGGGGGTTTCGTGGGGATTGGTTCATCCGAATATACATGAAAGATATACAAAATAATTCAAAGTATCAGGGGATGGGGCATGGTCACGATGGGTGGATAATCCCACAATAAATTCGGGTATCTGAATTCCTAGCCTGGGGATCTCTGCCACAGTCTCCAAAGGAGCAGCAATAGTCCTCTGAGTGTAGGGACAGTGCCTGTCATAATAGGATGACCCACTGATGTGTTTTTTTTTATTGATGACTACCCTTGTGAGTCTTTGCTCTTGTAAATGAGACTTAGCCTGCAGTTGTGGGGTGCCTAAGGGTTGCCACCTGAGATCCTCCTTGTTGCTCAAATGTGGCCTCTCTCTAAGCCAAACTCAGCATATGATTGCATTACCTTCCCCCCAACGTGGGACATGACTCCCGGGGATGAGCCTCCCTGGCAACGAGGGATTAATACCAAGTGCCAACTGGCAACACAACTGGAAAAAGACCTTGAATAAAAGGGGGAAATGGTAAAGACAAATGAGTTCAAGTGGCTAAGAGACTTCAAAGAGAATCGGGAGGTCAGCCCAGAGGTAACTCTTACGCACACCTCAGTAGGAGCTCATAGAATATCTAAGTGCCTATCACCCCACTCAGTGGGGTTCCTGAGAGCTCCGGAGACACCCTGGTCCTATATAAGGTGGGACAGCCCCAGAGACTGATGCCTTATCAGTGGGTTCTATTTTGGAATCTGTGCTCCTGAGAGTGACAGAATTAGACTCAAATAAGTCCTCCCTGCACATGGTTCACCAGTCCCTTCTATTCAAACCTATATGTGATGCTGGAGTTTTTAGTTATACTTCCAGAGACTGGAGCCTCCCGCCTACCTATGTGCCAGGTGTGCATGAAATCTAGGTGGAGCTGCAACTTCTACCCTACAGCTCAATGGACTCATCCAAGTCACCTGGTGAGGAGACAACGATGGGCAATGGCCATCCCAGGGAATGGAGAGGGCCTGCATCTGCAGGCAGGATCATCCCACCCACCATATCCATGGGATATAAGCCCTCTCTCACTTGGAGTTGGAGTGGACATCACCATCCCAGTTCCCTCAGGATTGGGGGAAGAACTATGGACTAGAGTGGACTTGATGGTATTCTCTTGTTCATATATGGTGATTCTAGTAATGCAAGAAATTATAACAATGAGGTGGAGTCAGTGGCCACTTGACACTTTTGGGGTAGGGAGGGGATGAGCAGTTGAAATACAGGGGCTTCTTTGGGAGTTGGAGGTTGTCCTGAGTACTGTTGTGGCAATGGATGTAGGCCATTTTAAATCAGCACACACCACTCAGAACTGAGTGGGAGAGAGTGTGGTCTACAGTGTGAACTGTGGTCTATGGTTGGTGGCAAGGCCCCAGGATATGTAAGTCCATTGAGGGTGGTGGGCCACACTTGTGGGAGAAGTTTGTGTGGGATGTGGTGGGAGGTGTGGGAGGTGGGCAACATGGGAATGCCGGTGGGTTCCGTGTAATATTTTGGGTAATCTAAGCACCTCTTAAAATATATGTATATATATATATATAAATAACATTTTTGTAAGCAAATACACATATATGCATATATATTTATGTATCATTTTGCAAATGTTTTTATGTATTGTGAGAATTTTTATTTTTACCCATAATTAAAAAAAAAAAAAAAAGAAAAGAAAGAAAGAAAGAAAGGGATAACAGGTATGTATCAGAGACTGCAAATAGAATTAACAATTTCAAACAGATCTCCTCTAAAGAAAAATGGTAACGTGAAGCAATAGCTAAAGAGGAAGTGGTATCAAAGAGAGATTTTTGTTTCATTTTTTAAGGTGGGAGGAAAAAACACCAGTCCATCTCTGTGCTATTGGGAATGACCCTTTTAAGAGAGAAGGGAAAATTGCTAGAGTGATGTCTTAAGAAGGTGAGAAGGGATGGAACCTAGTATACAAGGGGAGGTTCAGCCTTAGACAAGAGCATGGACACTTCATCCATAGTCACATGAGGAACAGAGAGTCTACAGGTACAGAGGTACATAGGTGGGTAGAGGCTTCTATTTTTCTTCTAATTTTGTTAGCTGAGAGTCAAGATGGAGAAGGAAATGCTGAAAGTTTGAAAAGAGAGGAGGAGGAATTAAATAATTGTCTAGGAGAGTATAAGGGAGAGTAGACTAGAGAAATAAGGTGTGATTCTTGAGCAGCATTGAAGTTTCCAAATAAAGTTAGCCTCCAAGGGCTAGAGGGACCAATACTAGTCTAGTTTAAGGGGAGTGAGGAGAGAGAAAGAACATTTAGGAACTATGCCTCCCACTTTGGACTCAGGCCATTTCTTGGGTCTCTTCACAGACTTTGCTGTCTCCTAACTCCATGCCAATGATCATTTTATTCCCTATGCCTAAAGTACCCTTTCCTCTCTTTCTTTTCCTGGTGGAACTCTTTATTATTTTCTGTGGCTTCCTCTGATCCACATTTCATTTTTCCATCCATTTTGCCATCCATTGTGCCATCCTTAGTACATACGTCTATTATTGTACTTGGCACCGTGTACTGTATTTTTTTTTATTGTCTGTCTTCCTAAATTAACTATGTGCTCCTTCAGGGATGAGACTACTTTAAGTATCCCTGTGTCTTGCCTAACACACCAGCTAGGCATTCAATGACTATTTATTCAATGACCTGCATGAATAATGCCTTATCTATAATAAGAGTATCAGAACATTCCTGAATCTTTTTCCAGCAAAGAAAATAAAAATGTGCATAGAATTTTAACAAAAGGGTTTTTTACTTGGACATGTAGTTGCCTACAAGTATGATATGAAAAGCAGCAGTAAGCCCCACTTGAAATAAGTATATCTCCCTCCTCTTTACCCACCTCCTGCCAGCCTGTTGAATGAATGAATAAGGAATAGCCCAATTTTCTTTAACAAGAAAATTGCGACTTAAATGTGAGCAGCCCTCATAATGGGTATCTAGTGGGTTATCTCCCTAGACCCTCTTCATATGAGCACCATCCTTCCTCACATCCTCATCAGACCCATTGACATGTTATGTGTGGCAACCAATAGTCATGACTGAATAACGTGACTTCTATTCCCTGGCCATAATTGACTGGTTCATAAGTGAGTACATTAACCAAGCTGGATCAGCAAAAGTTCTGCCTCTAGAATTTACAATTTGGAACTAAAGGAAATTTTAGTCTCTGTTCTGGTGGCTGAATTTGTTACATGTAAACTCAAAAACTATATCCAGAAAAATGAACAGACACATCCAGAGTAATTGACAAGAGACACAGAAAGAGCCTGATGGTGTTAGAGTTCCTCGTTTTATATCGACCTACATCCAATCCTTGGGCTCCAGGAGACATCCTTGAATCCTTTTTCTGCTTACTCTAGTTCAGATGGAATTCTGTTGCTTGCAGCCAAAGAGTCATAGCTAGGAGAAATTTACTTGAAAATTTCCAGCTAAAGTCATATTTGCTTTTCAACAAAGTAATATGAGCAACAATAATTAAATAACACAGGGCATTTCAACACCCACCTCCCCAGTGTGGTACCTAATTACAGAATGTAAACTTTGATAAGGGGTTGGTTTGGAAACTTCACAGTGGTAGATTTAAATAGGTCTGTGTGCCTGGGGCTGCAAAGAGGAGACAGCCACAGAGCATTAACAGCCTGAAGAGAATCTAAGGATCATAAGAGGAGGACTAGGTGTGCTAAAATGGAAGAGGACTAGGCTTGACATTTGCTCACTTTGTGATTCCCCACAGGCACCCCAAGGTACTATTAAGATGCATTCCAGAAAAACAATGATGTAGCAAAAGAAGAAAGAGGAAGAAGAGGAATATCAAAAGACTGATGAGATGAACTCTCAATTTCTCTTGAAGCTGTAAGAAGGAATATGAACAAATGAAGAAAGGCCAATTTTTGAATGTTATTATTCAGCTATCATAGTGGTGCAACAGATTTTTAAAAACAAGCAAACAAGATGCCCATTAAATTCTTGGGTTTTCAAATTTTAGCAATTCACCAGAAAAAGAAATATTTGATCTCCCTTGAATTTCTCATAAAGGGATTTTTTTTTTCTTTAGTAAAATAATATAAATGATCAGGTATCATCACAATAAAAAGTTTCTAAGGAATGGGCTAAGTTAGGAATACTTTGGGTTTGGCGATTATTCCAAGATATTTTTTAAATGCCTGTGGCTTTACCAAACCCAAGACATGTTTTGTGTTTTACCAAACCCCAAATAAGTTTTGTCAAGCACTTTTTTACATTTAATTTTAAGTCATCTGTATTTTAAGTGATATGTAATTAATGTTTCTGATTTATTTACACATGAATCATCAAAATTTTGTTTTGTAAGAATTATTTGATGCCCAGAGAGGCATTTTATAAAATGTCTACAGTATTTTAATTGTCTTTTAAAGTCTTTTTTCCTAGAAATAAGCACTCTTCCCTTTTCTGAATTTTTTGTCTTGAATTTACTTAAAACTGCTTCTTATTCCCCACCCTTTGGCTCTAAAAGTAATTAAATATAAAAAGACACTCATATTTTTCCTAGTAACGTGGAGCTGGAAAACTGGAGACATTTTCTTGCTGCTCCCTTACTCTTTCTTTCTTGTGTCCTTTTATTTCCTTCTACATATTATTAGTAAAAAAAATTTTTTTTAATTAGAATTGAGTGCAAAGAATTTAAGCTCCTTGAAAAAGTGGCAACTTTGGCAAGATCTATTTAGCATAGGCAAATGTTAATAATAACTAAATAAAGAAGTAACTGTGTAGCACCATTATTGTTACTGACTACACTAAAACCGAAAAAGACAGAGGACAAAATGGATAAAAAACAGTCATTTGCTGGTTAGTTCTCTAAATGAAGTTCTAATCAAGAGAGCTAATTAAAATATTTTCTTATGTGTCCTTCCCATTACAGTCTCACCTCCACCTGGCCCCTGTAACACATATACGCACACATTTACACACACACACACACAAACATTTTAAAAATTAGTCCTTAAAATTTAACCATGATCCTTTCCATCTCTCTTTTCTGAAAGATTATGCAGATCAATCTTTGATAGTTTGGAGAGTCTCTTAGTCTCTTTGTAATATAAACACCAACAATAATAAAATGTTTACAGTTCATTTGAAGACTTAATTCTATATAAGAATTATTTCTATTCGTATATTAATAATTTATCACTTTATTATTCTGTTCCTATGGAGAGAATATTAATATTCCTACATTACTAGAGTTCAATTCCTTAACTTTCTACCCTTTGCCTAAATATTTTCGATCTTAAGTTCTTTACAATTTTAAAATTGTAAAGTTCTTTACAAAGTGATAGTTGTGCCACTCCCTAATATTTTTATCAAAATTATCCTGAAGAAAGACCACAGACCTGGCATCCTTATGAAGACTAAATTCTACTCACATTTCTGCTGCGTAGTGTACCATTTTACCAGATCAGGGGAAAGCACCGCTTGCCTGCAGCACTCAGCTTACAGATCAAGAAACTATTTAAAGGATACCACCAAAAAGTCTTAGAAAAATTAATCATCACAAGATCATAAAGTTCCCAAATAAATGCTAGATTCATTTTGTTACATGAAGTTTAGGATATCAAATTTCTGCAAACTTAATCTCCATATATGGATTCAAAAATACCTTTTCAGGGGAAAGCACCGCTTGCCTGCAGCACTCAGCTTACAATGAAGAAATTAAGCAATATGCAAAACATTGTATTTCAACAGTGAATAAGCATAAAAAGACACTTCTCCCAGCAATTATAAATTACTCAGAATAGATTTTGTTTAACATTAATACACTTTTGCTTGGAGGTTCTGATACAAGATCACACCTATGACATGCGTAGCAGACAATTATCTAACAAACCCACTGTTTTGTAATGATAGAGTGTGGTAGCAGAAATAAGGGCTGTGCCATCAGTCCTGGGTTAGAACACCATCTCCACCACTTACTAGCTGTTTGACATTGGCTGGGTTGCTTTAACCTTTGTTGAGACTTATAGGGCCACTGTGAAAACTTAATGTACCAGATATTACCTATTTTATCTCATTTAATCCTCACAACAACCCTGTAATAATTCAATAAGTAATGCCCTGTAATAGTTTAATAGATATTTTAGAACTAAAGAAATAATTTAAGTAAAATGGCTACCATGGTACTTGGTGCTTATAAGTTAGGTCCCTTCCCCTACTATGTGGGAGTGCGTAAAGTCCTTGTGTACAGAGGAGAGTAAATATATATACAGCTGCTCAGTCACTAAACGCTTGTCTTGGCTTGTAGACATGATTGTTCGCTGTCTACAATCAGTTCTTGTATCACTAAGAGATGGATGTGAAGTGTGGGTCCCTAACCCTCTACTGCTTCAAATTACCTTTTTCTATCCTTTTCCAAGTCAAAAACCAACAAGTCTTATTATAAAGACTAAAGACTAATGAGTGAAGTTACTTCATATTCCAGTAGATTCCTTTCTTTCTTTAGGTGTTTCCTTGGGGAAAAATAAGAGTCCCATTCTAAAAAGTGCCATTTCCCATAAGAAAAGTGGGTAGGCTTGGTTTCCCCTAAATCCCCCTTTTCTCCTCCCCTTTCACTAATGCTTTTATTGCCCATTTTGTTTAAAGCATTAAGGAGAATGGGTGACTGTCTACATTCCCTTGCTTTATGCAAAGAGAAAATGCACACAATGGTTGGTTAGGAAATAAAGAAGACACCCAGAGAGGAGACAAAAGAATTCTCCTCTGATCAGCAGACTAGAGCTTTCCTGCCAGAAGCTGGTAGAACACTAATGAAAACGTTTTGGTGTTTAATTGTTACTGTTCTTCTTGTTTTCATCTCTATACAACACTGAATTCTTAGTCACTGACTCACAGTGTAAACAAATGTGCCCACTGGAGAATCTTGAAGAATCAGGTCAGGCAATAATTCTTTCAGCCATCCCCCTAGTGGCTCATAAGTTTAAGTCCTGGGTACTGGTCCCATTCAGAGTTTCTCAACCCATGACAGCCACCTAAAGTTCTTCCTTTTTCCACCAGCTTTTCTTTCTACAACTACAATACTTATACATTAGGTTAGACTGTTTCTCTGTTTATGATGATCGTATCTACATTTTAAATTTAAAATTCTGTTGGCAACCTATTTATACTTGGATGATGCCCCTTTTCTGTAAAATAGGTAGGATAATGCCCAGCAATAAAAAAAGTTACTAACTAATATATTTTAATTGCCTAACAACTAATAAGTACCCAATAAATACTGGCTATTATTCTTAACTTGCTATGAAATTATCCACTGAACACTTATTCATATGCCATCCTTCTGAGCACTTGCTCAGTCTAGCTACCCATGCTCTATTCCCCCCCCATATAGTAAGAAATACAGAGTAGTTCAGGAATTGATGTCTGCTTAACACTTCTTAGACTGCTAAATTCATTACTTAAGATAATGTCAGTGTTTTCTCATTTTGCAGTTTCTGTAAAAAAAAATAAACCTACCTTTCTTCTTCATTCCTCCCTTTCTCTTTCCTTTCTGGTCAATGTACTCCAAAAGCTATTGGATGAGGCTGAGCTCCAGAAGGGCTGCTGGGATGTTGGTGTCCAAGTAAGGGCAGGTGGTGTCCACCCAGAGAGGCAGTAATAGTGGCAGCCCAATGAGAGGTGATGGAACTCTGAGAAACTTGAAGAGGATGTTTCCCTGCTGGGAGACAGCCCAGAGTGCATTGCAAAAATTTGAGAGGGGAAAGGAAGATGCCCATATGGAGGCAGAGGAACCAGCCACGTATGGGATGTCAGAGGCAAATGGAGTGAGTAGGGTCTCCATTTATGGTGGAAACCCAAATTGAAGTGTCAAAGCTCAAGCAAGGTAAGGAAGGAGTCCCATGTCAAAGCCTAAGAAAGGTAATAAGAAGTTCTCAATAGAAGGGGGTCTTGACAGCAGGAGTTTGGTTACCAACAGAGAAGTTGAGCAAATAGGTAAACATAATGTGATTCTGAGAATTCAATGTCTCACAGTTGGTGAAGGGAATTACAAATATGGAAAGATAAAAATAAAAACTAGAATAATCCTCTGGTGCTGGACTGAAATTGGAGATATCTCTATGAACTCACATTTTTCAATATATAGATAGAAATAGAAAAAATATAGGTACAAATATATGCATGTACATGTATGTATATATTCATATATACCCAGATCTGTCCACTGAAAGGACCTGGGAGGAGCAGCACTACAGTAGCCATGAGCTCATATAACAACAAAACCATGATTTCTAAATACCATTCTTTAATAAAAGGTACCTGGGTTCCTTGGAGAAATGGATGATTCCAAATCTGGGGCAGAGAAAGTACAAATAAGCCTGGAATATCTTTTTGTGCCAGAAAGTAAACACGTACTCAAAGAATGATATCATATGCCAAAAGGGCACAGAAGCCAGCTTGAGGGAGACTGCTTCAACCAAATGGAGGTAAATTTGAGCCTCATAATAAATAATGATAAAAATGGATTATAACCTTTTGAATAAGTATGAATCCATGAGTCTATACTGACAAATAAATAATGAGGAAGAATGGAATGTCTTGTAGTCTCAAAGTACCTCTCCAGAATACATTTATTAATTATCAGTGCAATTAATTACAAAAAGAAGTTGTCAAAACCACCTTAATCAAATGATCAAAATTAACATCATCAATAACGGAACAATAGAAATCATGATCAGATGCAGAGAGGAGAATCCAGCAGCACTTCTGTACTATTCCTGCCAAAGATGCAAAAACTAAATCAACTCAAGAGAAAACATTGGAAAAACTCTCACTGAAGGACATCCACAAAATAATTGCCCCATAATCTTCAAGGTCATGAAAATCAAGGAAAAACTAAGGAACCATTTCAGATTGAATGAGACTAAAGGGACTGAACGTAATGCTCTACTTTGTCCTCGATCCATTTGCCATAAAGGACATTGGACAATAATTCATGAAACTTGAATGGTGTCTGAGGATTAGATGGTAGTAATGTACCAGTGTTAATTTCCTGAGTTTCATGGTTGTATTGTGCTTGTTTAGGAGAACGTCCCCTTTAGTAGGGACACAGTAAAATATCCATACATGATGGGGCATCACAAAGGCAACTTGCTCTCAAATGACTTTAAGGGAAAAAAAGTTTTTTGTACTCTTCTTGCAATTTTTCTGTAAGTTTGAATAAGTACACTGACATAAATGTACTGAAGTACCAGCATTTTCAGAGCATCATGGAAAGACAGAAACAGAGATTTCAGAACAAGTAAATAGCTGCTGCAAGTTACCCGACAAGTTTTATGTGAAATTTTGTAAAAACAAAGTATGCTGTATTGTTTATTGTTTCAGATTTGTTCCATGAGAACATGTTTGTCTGTCTGTCTGTAGTTGCCACTGCTGACCCTGCCACTGTTCTTCAAGTGGAACACACAGAGTAGGCGCTAGTGCAGGAAAGTGGCTCACTCTCTCTAATAAAAGTGCGTTAAGTTCCCACTCCAGCTTTGAATGCCATAATCCACCAGGAGAACCCTTGTCTTTGGGCATAGGAAAGCTTTAATGCCATCTTGATTCCATATTCAAGTTCATTATAAAACTGAAATTAGCATCCCATAGATCTATTTCAGTCCCAGACAGACAGCTCTTGACAGTGGTTTACAGAATGTGTCATTAAAGAGGTGGCAGATATCCCAAACTAAAGTGGCTGACAAGCTGACAGCCACCAGCAGTAAATGCTCAACTTACGGGTGAATACAAAGGACACAACTTGTGGCATGTTTATTTATAAAGTGCAGATTCCCACAATGCAAAAAAAAAAACCACCAAATTTTGGACTTAATATCTTTGATGATTAATCATTTAATAGTTTTCATATATAAAAACTTTCTAAATTAATCTAATATGTGACCTGATACAAAACCTGCTTCTCAAACACTAACTAGGCTGGGGGTCAGTCAAAATATGAATCTGTAGCCAGTAACTACAAAGATGTAATCATACTTTTAAGTCACCTCAGAAGATTCTGCTGTTCTAGTTCAGGCTCGCAACTCCACCAAGGGGTTATAACATATTACAGGTGAAAGTAATCTCAGCCGTTTTCAAAATTAATTTTTCCTATGGTGGCTTGTGTTCTGTCAAGTCTTTTCCTAGGTATACATTCACTTTGTTTTTATTAAAATGGTATTTACTCTACCCATTTTTTGCCATTTTTGTTCCATTTACAATATTACAATTATTTCCTATGTCAAGACACATTTTTCAGAGTCTGGCTGCATAGTATTCTCCTGTGTAGATGCATATATATATATATATTTTTTTTTTGCCATTTCCTTGTTTGTTGATATATAGATTATTTCTAATTTTTTTTCACTTTGATAAACATTCTTATATGGACACATTTTTATCTGTATTTTTGGTTATTTACTTTTGGTAATTCTCAAAAGTGAAATTGTTAGGCCAAAAAAAAAAAAAGTGTACCTACATTAAGACTTTGATAGTATTAACAAAACCTCAAGAAAGGTTTTAGCAATTTGTTCTCCCAGGAACATAGTATAAGTGCCTGCTTCCCCTCCCCCTTGCCGGCACAATTATCACATTTCAATGACATGACCTGAATTATGTATTAAAAATAAACAAATAATTGCATTTAAGTGGCTAGACCACCTCTTGGGAAAAATACTGCTTAGATAGTCAACATATTTTGAGTGCTAATTTTTGTTGTTGTTTTTTTCCCAAAGAGAACAAACACTATTGCCTTAAAAGGCTGATTATCTCTTGTCCCAAAGAAAATAACCTTCTGGATACCCCCATCCCTCACACAGTTGTCTAGCTAAAATAAATTGCCCAAAAAGAAATGTTTACTTCCTTGGACTTCTTTCTGAGTTCTACACACCAGTCACCTCAAGTGTTGCAACTCATTTCTTTTGGCCAAAATCAACTCATTCACCAACTGGTTTTAATTAGCTATGGTTGAGATGGTGTTTGTATTTTGTGCCCCCTTTTTAGAAACATAAATTTCCAAAACAACTACCTCTTAGGCTTCAAGTCTCATGCTTTTTCTAAGCCTGAGGGTGAATTTTTTGTTTTGTTTGTGCTTGTTTTGGAAAGTTTATAAACCCATGTATATCTGTCTCTGGATCAGATAGCCTTATAAATATAGGTGCCACTTTTCACGGCATAGTTACTAAAATACTGTACATTCTTTTGGTTATTCTACTTGGTTTGGGCTTTCTCTAGCACTACTACAGGAAACATAAAAGATTATTGACTCCATTCACATTATTATAAAACATAAAGGTGCAGAAACACAAGATAAAGACACTGGGTTTAGCTAATTGAATGCATTTACAGAAAAGAGTATTTGAAATGTGTATGAGCAGACATCTAACTCATTTACTTGGATTTTCAAAACAGCAATAATCTTCCTCACATTGCCAACAAGTAGAATTTTCTCTCCTTGCTATCCCATTATTGTTTTTTATTTGAAATATGTTGTAGAATAGAGGGTAATGTAGGATAAAGTAAGACTGCAAATTCAGGGAGGGGGATATCCCTATATCATTACTACCGTGTAGTGCTTTTATTTTAATGTTTGCTTTGGTATAATGAAAATCTCAACCTAATGTTGCATAAAAAATCTTTTTTGCATTTAAATATCCTTGTTTTTTCAGAGAGATCCATTTGGAATGAGGCAAATGGAATTGGAATTTTGCATTAACTAGCCTGGGAGAATTATGCTCGTGAATGTTTTTCATTACAGGTTCTAAACTATGTTCACTTCATAGTTCGATATAGTGACACAAGCAAAGAATAGTCAAACAGTTGTATTTCTTGAGAATTCCCAGAGTGAGCAAAAATGTCAAATCAGGAAACTAACTCCACAGCTCTTGAGACTCCGCAGTATTCTGCTTGCCTGCTGTAATAGCTCATAAAAACAAAAATTTCATTTCAAGTTTCAAATGGAGCTTTTGTTATTGCACACATGTACTTTTTTGTGTGTCCTAGACGTTTCCTAATCTAATTCTCCTGAGAAAGTATGTGGATATTCCTTGCCAGAGAAAATAAATCTGGCTACTTTAGGGCAAATGCATTATTTTGCCAGTTGGGTTCAATATACTGATCAATTACTCCATCTCTGTACACTGTGAAGACTTTCTGTCCACCAAATTGAGACAGAGCCCTTGGCACAACAGACAAGCAAGATTAAAGGATAAGGAGCCAAAGAAAACCTGTTCTCTAATCTTGTTTCTGCCACTTGCTGGCTATGTGCCTCCATGCCTCAATTTTCTCATCTGTAAAATGGGGAAGATAGCAATACTTACCACATAGGATTATGGTGAGGACTAAGAAATTAATGCACAAAGAATGTCTGGAACATTATAAGCACTCCAAAATATTAGCTATTCATATTTTACTCTTTTTATTTTGCTCTGTTTATAATCCAAAAAGCATTAACCAAAAACATAAAATTTGGGTTATATTTAAAAATTAAGCCCAATGGAATGTTATAAAATTTATCATTTCTTCTCCTTTGGTTATTAACGATATAGCTAGTTTCATAAATTACAGCATTTCAGGTATTTTTGCTCCATATTAAACAACAAATTTATTTATTAAAAAGTTTAATTCCACAAGTATTATTAAGTACCTATGATAGTTCAAGAACCCATGCTTGCTAACAGGCAAAATGGAAGCTGCTTCTGGTCTTCCTCGCAACACTTGGAATTACTAATACCATTCAACCCATATTGTTTAGGTAAGTCCTAGGATTTATCTTCTCAAACACACACCTGTTTAAAAAAATTAAAACATTCACATTCTATTTACAACTGTATTTTTCCCAGAGCTTTTCCCACTTGGCAAGAACCACTATTTCTAAAGTCTGTGAAGGGTGTTGATTTAACCAAATTTATTTTTATAAAAAGCCAGAGGCTATATCTGCATAATGACAAAGCAAATTATTCTTAACATTTTAACTTCAGTTAAGCTTTTTGTCTGTGATCATATAAATTATCTCAAAGGGTAATTTTGAAGATCCAATGACAAAAGTTTTGTACCATACCTAATACAGAGTAGTAGGAAGGCAAGAAATGTCCATTATCAGCATTATTACTTACAGCCATGGCAATAGGAAGGAAGATGCATCTCTACATTTTAGACTGCATAACATTAAGCTTTTGCCTTATGTGAGTAGTATCACAGTACAAATTCAATCTGAGTAATAACAACTTTCATATTACATTTTAACATACTTTCCAATTATTGAGGGGCCTTCTCTGGTCTAAATCTGCATATAGTGATTTCTCCTAACAATTCTGAATGGTATGTATTCATTTCACCATTTTACAGATGAAGAAACTGAGTCTCCAGGAGTGGAGCAAGGACCAAGGTCACATGGTTAGTAAGTAGCAGAACTGGGATTCAAATCTAGACTTGTCCAATTCCCAGATCTTTCCAACTTGTCATGATGCCTCTATTGGAAAACTTTTATTAATAAAGTTGAATTTCTATGCAAAACCCCTGTTCCCTGAACAGTGCAACTCTGGGCTAGTGGGGGATGATAGAATTAGTTTAGCTGCTGGTGAAGTAGAAAAGCTTAGCAACATTAATGTTCCCTGTTTTGGTCCCATGCTAATTCTAACTGGGCCTGAATAACCACATTAATAAAATTGGTGCTGTTGATTTGAACTGGACAACTCTATGAAAGTAAAAGAGGAAAATGCTGGTTGCTTTGTAAGCCTGCAGTTAAATCATGGTTTAGTCCTGGTAGCAGCCAGTCTCCCCTGCAAATTTGCTTCTAAAAATCTAGTATTAATTGCTACTAAGTATTTGAAATAAAGTTATATTTGCATGTAAACAAAAATAAAAAATAAAAAATAAATAAAGTTGAATTTATGAAATTGTTTTCCAAACTGTTGCTTTTATTCTTGAATCCAGAATTCCTAGACACTCCAAAGAGATGACCTAGAATTGCTAACAACGACTCAAACAAATCTATACACAAAGAAAATTTTCTGCAGTTTATAACTTGTTCACAGCATTGTGGCCTATATCAGAAAAACCGAAGGTGATTTACAGGGACAAAACCATCACCTTGACAGCTTAATATTTGGGTGGAAAATACATAGTTCCTTTCTCTCTCTCTCATTTTTTCTCATATAATACAAATCAAAGGACAAAACACAGGACTCACAGATAGAGATTCCCTTTCTTGGCATCAGCTAAACACATGCACGCCATCTTGTGGTGCCTGCCCTCCTCTCTCATGGTTGAAAAGGTTAAGGCAACTTGGGAAACCAGACCAAAATTGGGTCACAAACTTTTCCCAGCAGCAAATAGCAAGTATCAAGTGCCTTTTACTAAAAAAATGGAAAGATAATCACAGTCAAAATTGCCACCAGTTTTACCTATGCATGTCAGCTTTTACTTGGCAAGGTAATTCTGCAAGGGAACTCCACAATGTACAAAACAGAACAAGAGTTGAAGTACTTTTTTTGAAGAGGGATATAAAATAAAAATAAATTAATATGATTTATTTGTGTAGCCATGATTTTTTAATCACATAATAGTAACTATAGAGGCAATTATTCATTTAAATATTCTGAATTCCCTTCCAGTCTCATTTCTCATTTTATATTCTGAATTGAGCAATTTCTTAAGTAATTAACCTATTCATTGATATATGTTTTGTTCAATTCCGTATCTAAATGCAGATCTGATTCTATCTTTAATCTGCTCAATATTCAAGAATCATAGTGGGGGAGGAGGGAATACACACAGAGTTCTAATTCTTTTTCCTGATCATTCCAAACAGTCCTACAATCTCAAGCAGAGCTAATCTAGCCAAACACAAATCAATACAAATAAAACACTGCAAGAGGCTTGGCAAGTCTTCATGGTGTTGTCTGAATATTTTCCACTAGGCAATGCCAGCTCCACCGCCACTTAGCTACTCCTATTCTACTTTCAATCAAAACTCCAACATCTGGAAAGAATAATCATAACTTTTAACATCTTAGTCCTTAGAGGACTAGAGAGTTGAGAAAATAAGAAGCCCCCAAGGATGTCTAAGTCACTTATAAATTTAAGTTGTAAAAAATGTACTTCTTTCCCCTACATTTGTAGTTAAAGGGGGAGAACAAAAAATTAAGTACATATAGGGAGCTGCTTTTTATTGACGTTTACAATTTATTACTAATCTCATGGATTGTACTGGCATTTGTGGCAGTAGCAGAAGCCTTCTCCCAATAAACTCTTAAATGCTAGCTTCAAGGTAAAGCCATTCTTGTTTGTTAAGTCCCCTGAAGTATCTGAGATCTTAAGGAACTATAGATCATGGTAGGGTCCATGCCAGGAAGCAGCATGAGGGAATGGAAAGAGCAAAGTCTTTGCGATCATACAGACCTGAGTTCAATCCCAGCTCTGCCACTTACTGGATTTGTTACCTTGGGCATATTATTTAATTCTCTAACCCTAGGTTCTCTCAGCTAGTTTTGTGATAGAATGGAACACTATGCAATCAAATATATTACCTAAGCCAGAGTAGCTGCTCAAAAATGTTGGCTGAAAAAAAATTAAATGAGAAATCTACAGGTACCCGACTCTTAAAGCTCCTTAGAAAAATACTGAAGAGTACTGTGGGTGGAATGCTCAAGATTAATACTCCATTGAAGAGAAAAAGTAGCTCCAACCTGGGTAGAAAATACTTACCAAAATATGGGGAACCCACCCTAAAATAGGAAGACATCAAAAGACTCACAAGCAGCCCTGAGTTGATCACTGCTATAGAGTGATGACTGAGTTCTGCAGAGGTAAGGCTCATCCGGTGTCCTCAGATTATCTTCTGTGAGCCTGAAATGTCATTTCCACAGTTGTGAGAACTGGGGCATCAATATTGGTGCCAAAGCGGTGGCAGAAGAGGCAATACTGACAGACAGCGGCCCTAGGGTCAAAGCTAGAGAAACAGGGCAGCAGCAATGGTGGAAACCACAGCCCACATGCAGGAACCCTCAGGACCCATACATAAGAGAGCTGCAAAGAGGCCAATAACATTGCCTGGTGGTCTCAGAGCAAAAACCATCACCATGACTATACATGCTCCTGGTTCACGTCAAGATTTGGTGTGTTTTGGGGAGGAAAGGACTATATGGTGGAATCTTGTTTTGTTCAGTCAATTACCACCCAGTATAGAAGCTAAGACTTCTATACTTTGGGGTCCACTTCTCATATAGCTACAATCTTGCAGGAAGGAAAGTAATTCTATGGAATTTTTGGTGTAGAGAAATAGCAGAACAGATGTGAATGGGCAGAGGTGGTAATCAGAAAACCATCATAATTCCAGCACTTTCTGTAATCCGACCCTAGCATTTACAGATCTGTGCTCCAGAATTCTTGACAATGTATTGGGTATAACTCTATTTGCCCTGAAAACTCCACAACGTAGTTCTAAGTATCTAATGAAATTTCATACACAGAAGCACTTGGAAAGATGGGACATAATAAGCAAAAGCAATCTCCTAGGAGGTAAGATGGAGGAAGCTTCAGCATTGGGAACAACATAAAAATAATATGCCTCCAGTTTAGAATGCTCAAAGACCTTGTCATCTAGCCTGGGAGACAAACATAGAAATATCTATAAGCAAGTGATATAGCAGATGAATAGAAAATGTGCTATGAAAATACTCTGAATTATGCTTGAGGAAGTCATTAAAAAGGTGACATATGGGTGAGTAGGCATTTGCCAAAAGGATGAGTGTGGGGAATGTATTTGTACAGGTAGGAGGAGAAAGACCTTGCAGGTAAAAGGAGCTATGTGAGCAAAGGCATAAAGGCATGAAATAATATGATGGTCTTGTTTGGCCACAGACTGGTGCACATGAGGGGAAGAAGAGACTGACCTAGGGTCAGAGTGCAAAGCCACACTAAGGAATTTAGCCTGTTCCTTAGGCAACGAGAATGCCACTCAGATTCTAAGTGAGGAGAGTGACATAATCAGATTTTGTTTCAGAGAGTTCCCTCCAGCAGCAGTGAAAAAAAAAATTGGAGATGATTACAAGGGGCTTCTTTTTAATACCAAATATGTACCACTTAAGGGCTTTGCTCCAGGAGGGCAGAAAAGCTGGATCTTGTTCATTACCTTATCTCCAATATTTAGCGCAGTGCCTGACATATGGCAGGGTTTTCTAAATATCTGTTGAATTAATTCATTGCTACATTGGTTGTGGAGTTTCACAAATGTATTCTAACCTTATTTTACCCTTAGTGGTCCAATACATGATACTATCTTGTATATTTATACCCAACACTTGGCTCTCTCACTCTGGCATATAACAGGGGCTTAATAAATACCTGTTGAAGTGCACTAAACACAAGTACAATCACAAGACCTGCCAAAATAGACACAGAGAATGTGAGTACTAGTCACCTTTAGCATAATTAAGGTCTAAATTACTTCTGACACATTTCATTTTGGCCTGAATTTGCAAAACAGGAAGGTCCACTCCCAAAAAGTTAAATAACTACCCTCCAAAAAAACATATATACATTTTTACTGGTATGTGCACTGTGAAGTACAAAAATATGACAAATCAGCTAACTGGACAATGACAGAAGCTCATTATTGACCAAATGACCTCTCGAAGTGAATAAGAAGAGTTTTAATTTCAAATTGCAATGAAGAAATTAAGGGGGGAAATCGATGAGTTTCAGAAAATAATTATTCACAATTATATTTAGTTGAACTATATGAAGCTGCCATATTTGTAGGTCAAAACTGGCCAAATATCAGTGATTTCATATAGCTCAGTGTGATGGTTTGAAACTGTTTGACCCCAGGAAAACATGTTCTTAAATTTAATCCATCCCTGTGGGTATGGCCCCATTGTAAGTAGGGTCTTTTGATCAGGCTACTTTAGTTAAGTGTGACCCACGTCAGTCAGGATGGATCCTATTACTGGAGACTTTTATAAGCAGAATGAAACTCAGAGAGAGAGAGAAAGCCACAGGAAGCAAGAAGGTGAAACAGAACCCAGAAGAGAAGGAAGAGACCAGGAGATGCTGTATGTGCCTTGCTGTGTGACAGAGGAACCAAGGATTGCCAGCAGCCAGCCCAGAACACCAGTCTTCAGGGAGAAAGCATTGCCTAGATAATGCCTTGATTTGAACTTTCCTTTAGCCTCAGAACTGTAAGCTAATAAATTCCCATTGTTTAAGTGAACCCATTTCTTGATATTTGCTTAAGCAGCCTAGGAAACTAAAACACTCAACTTAATGTATGTTCATTGTGAGCCTGTCATCTTTGTTGAATAACTCTTCATGATAATTTGTCCAAATGAGTTCACAGACAAGAATAATAAACACTGGACTTGCTTTCTATATTTATAAAAGAAAATTGACTATTTTTAGCTAGCTTATAACAGATTAAAGTTCTAAACTTATTAGGAAAGTTAAATAGATCAAGGTGCTGAGAAAATTGTATATAGTTGTGGTATATTGAATTATGTATCCCAGTTTAGACCTGTTCTTCATATTAATCTTCATTGCAGTGTATATGAACCCATTGTAATTAGCACATCTTGAAGATGTTATTTTAGTCAAGGTGTGATCCAACTGAATGAGATGGGTCAATCTGGATTGCTGGAGGCCTTATAAAGAGTCAGAAGTGGGAAATCAGGCAAATACTAAAAGAAAAAAAAAAGGAGAAGATATCACTATGTTATGGGGAAAGCCAAGGAACCCCAATGATTGTGGCAAGCTAGCACCAGAATGTTACAGTCTTTGGGGAAAAAGAAAATATTGCCAGAATCTTAATTTTTAACTTCTTGCCTGTGAAACTGTGAGCCAATAAATGCTATTGTTTTAGCCA
>JAKSZT010053882.1:4988868-5027580 GCA_026826555.1 Tolypeutes matacus | reverse complement strand
TTCTTGCCTGTGAAACTGTGAGCCAATAAATGCTATTGTTTTAGCCAACCCAACACGTGATATTTGTGATAGCTTCTCTGGCAAACTAAGACAATATTTATCCCTGTAGTAAAGACTTTAAATTTTCAATAAAATTTTATATAAGCAAATAATTCTTCTAGGCCTTATCTACATAAGACTAAATCCAACAGCCAAAAATTTGAAAATGTCCTCAAACTGATTGCCATTATATAAAATAATGAAACCACATTCTTTTACTGAGTTCAGTCAAATTTATTTGCTTCTGTGGACACAGTCATATTGTGGGAAAGACTTGCAAATGGTGTTATGACTTATTATATTATACAATGACTTGCAACAGAAAATAATTGTCTTGGTAAACAAAAAAGGCAATTGGTAAACAAATAGAGCTTAGCAGTCCAAAATTTGCTACTGATTGAATCAAAGAATAACCCACCAGCAGGAAAAATACAACACAACACCAGGGAAAGAGGACTTTGGATAGTTTCCAGCAGTATTTCCAGCATTCAGGAAGGGATGGGTTAAATAAGAGAAAATAAAGATAGTCAAATATAGCATGCAAGTCCTAAGAAACAAAAGGAAACCAAGAAAGACCTTAGCTTAAAATTATCTTTCCCATGAATCTCTAAATTTTATTATTGATTCTGTCAGTCATATTAAGCTCCAGTACCTTCTGCCCAGAGGTGCTTTAAGAAAGAGTATTATTGAGAGGGATAACACCCTACACGGCAGAGGCTGGGGGCCATATGTGTGTCTATGGTAGGGGCAGAGGAATGAAGAGATCAAAGATACAAAAAGAGAATGTAGAGTTACTGAAGACAAAGAACTGTCTTCCTATAATTTACACTGATAAATCATAAAGGCAATATATAACAAAAATGTATTCCAACAAATTATAAACAATGCCTTACATAACACAATAACAATTATTTTAGGATTTGTAATATGGTCTGTTTTCTCGCTGCTCTGTCCCCCCAGCAGTTCAGAAATCAAAGACCACAGCTGTTTCAAGTCAAATATCCAATTTCACCTCCAGTATCAACAAAGGATGTAACCTCAGGTCCCATACATGGCCACCAACATGACTCTATCCTCCCTTCCATAGCAGGAAACAAGAATATCCTCATTTGATTTCAAACAGGTTTGGGGAAATTCAGTTTAACAAACCAGTATATGCAATTTATTGAGAGCTTACTGGTCCTGCTAAGCATGTAAAATCCTTACAACAAACTCTTAGCCATGCATATTTACACCTATTTTATGGTTGAGGAAACCGAGGCTCAAAAAGATTGAGCCAACTTGCCTAATTTATCAAAACTAGGAGTTGGTCCGGAGCCATGCTCTAACACAAATTAAAGGAGAAGCCGGTAGAAATAGAATTTCATGGGGATGCACTCACTTCTTAAAATAGGCACATGATAGACTGACTACATGGCAAGAGAAAGAAATGCTGTTGTTAAAAAAAAAAAAAGAAAAAACACAACGATAAAACCATGGAAATAATGAGAGACCTGCCTAAACTAATATGTTCAAATGGCAAAGCCTCTTACAGAAATTTGCACACAACAAGGTAGTGGTTACCTCTCCCTTTGCACTAAGACTTGAACCAGCACATCATCAATAAGGTAATTGCAGCTGAAATTATGGTAGGTAAAGGAGCTAGGAAATTCAACCTCATGAACTTAGCTTTATTGCTAAACTAGAAATCAGGTATTGTGAATCAACAGGATAGAATTGTGTACTCTGGAAAAATAAGCTCAAGTTAATGTAATAATAATGAAAATTATTCACAGCAAGTGGGGTAGGGACAGATTATTTATAACGTAGTCCTCAGAAATCAGCTAAATATTGAGGCAGGGAAATTAAGTTTAATTTTCACATTGTATATCAACACAAATTCCAGATATATTGATAAGATACATAAAAACTGAAGCCACAAACTATTAAATATTTAAATATTTAAAGCATCAAGTTGAAGAAAGATGCTCTGATTATAAAAGCTTTAGTAGAAATTACAAAGGAAAATATCAATAGATTTTAATGACATAAAAATAAAAAACACCAGTACTTCGAAAATAGAGAAACAAAAATAAAAAATAATCATTTTTAAAATATTTATAAAAACATGGTAGACAAATAGTTAACATCATTACTACACAAAGAGTTTAACAAATACATAAGATAAACGTTACAACAAATAAAAAGAGTAAGAAAAGGAAAATCTACTTACAGAAAAATTGACCAATAGAATGTTCAACTAACTAGTAATCAGAAAAATACAAATTTAAACAAACCGTTCTATATAAAAATGATGGAATACTATTAAGGCCACATAAAGTGATACTTTAAAACAAGGCAATGGTGGAGTAAAATGCTTGCAATGTCTACTAGATTCAAAAATAAGGTAAAAAAAACTCTACTCACAGTTTGCCCAATTTTGTCAAAAAAGATATAGAAGAAAAGGAATACTCTTAATTGTTAACAGTTGTTATCTACAGTCAGTAGGATCATTGATAAGTATTTTCTTCCACATATTTCTTATATTTTTCTAATTTTCTACAACTTGTATTATATCAAAATAATTAAATAACAAATAATATAATATAATAGTATGAAAAGCAAAAGATAGAAGGAAAGCAAAGACATAAGTTAGAACATAGATTTTAAAAGACATGGCAGGAGTAGGGAAGGCAAATTTTATTGGCAAGAATATATGTATATCTTATTTTTTTGTTTACATAGAATACTTGGAATTTGTGAGCCAAAGTATATTTGAAAATGATATGGTACAAAGGAAAATGTTTCCCTCAATTCAAATAAAGTGACTATCTCGAATGTTAATCTTCCAGAACAACCATATCTTATTGCAGCATGAGATATTTTTAATGAAATCGGATGTTTTACCAATAAAAACTAAAATTAATTTCCACCACAAATGTTTCATATACTTTATGTCTTATGGTTGCATGGCATAATGTTTAAATTGAATAATACAGAAAAAAATAAATATAGAAAGAAGAAAATTCATCCATCAAAGGTAACTAGAATTGATATTTCAATGTATATATATTTTCAGTTTTTTTCCTATTTATATTTCAAATACTAAGATCATCTAGTTTGTATACTTTAATTAAGCTTTTTTAACTGAAGTTTCTTGCATAAGCTCTTTGATGTATATATGACTATGTACTCTTCTGAAATATCAGATTTAACTGCTAAGTAACAGACTAACTTGTGAGAGTGCTTAATATTCAGAAACAACTATCTCAATAATAATAACAATATTGAGCATCCATTAATTACCTCTGATACTCCCTGCAATCCTGCTATATTATCCTTACTTAGCAAGTGAAGTAACATAACAGATTGTATTGTTGATTTTTTAAATATGAATCCCAACTTTTTCTGAAACCAAGGTCAAACAACATTGCAATGTACATGCATAAGACTTTTATTTTTCCTCATTTTTTGTTCTTTAAATATTATTTCCTTAGGATACATTCTCCAACAGAGGGAACATATGAACCCAGGAGTGAGCCACAAGTGAGGAATAGATCAAAAAAAGTGATTTATGTTACCAATTTGTCTTTCAAAAGGGCAGGCAAATGCCTATTTGACCACTACCACTCCTCTTGACAGAACATTATCATTTTAAAATATTTTCTAATTTAGTAGCTGAAAATGAAACATCATTTTTATTTTAATTTTCATTTCTTTGATTATTAATTATTTCAAGCATTATCTCATATATTTAATGATTATTCATGTTTCTTCTTTTAAAGAGCTTTTTCTATTCATTCCCTTTAAACATCTACTGTTGAGATTTCAGAAATTTTCTCATTCATTTCTAGACACACTTTAAATATTAAGAAAAATAATACTTTATCATATTTTTTATAAATAAATATTTCCCATTTTATTATATTCTTAAGTTCATAAATATGTTTTAAAAATTATGCATTCAAATAAAACATGCATTCAGATCTGAAGAACTTTCCATTTTTTAGCAGAATATAGTTTTGGAAAGAAACTTTATCCAGCCCCCCAGTTTATTTGGGGTAAAAAAAAAAAAAAAAAAAAAGCATGCTCTTGACATATGTAATGTGAGATTTTGTTTTCTTTGAGTTGGACACAGTTATTAATCCTAAAATATGACCTTCTGCAGGATAAGTTTCAAACAGTAGAGTCTAAAGTATGGGATAGAATAACAGCCATCTTCCCAAATCAGTTAGTAAATTAAAAGGAATCACTCAGAACCAGAGAAAAATGCATGCGTAGTACTTTCCGAATCTAAGAATCTCACCACTATTTTTTCTGGGAAATTTTGCCCTTCCAAAAGACCACAAACCACTTCTGGGCCTTCAAAATAGTAGAGAAGTTATGCCAACCAAGCTTTGAAATTCACTGTACATAAATATAAGATAATAATCATAGCAGGACAACCACATACCACCATCAATATGCTTACTCAATTGATTACCAGGAACAGGACAATGTTATCTAGAGACAAGGCCATTCCATTCTTTCTACCTGGAATATCTTTCTGTCTTGTCCCCTGCCACCTCCACCTATTATAATCACCTGTTAGAATTAATCTCTGCTTCCAAAGGTATTATTGTATATTCACCTACATGTCCCTTATCAGAGCATCTTGTTCTATAGTTTTTTGTATACTTGGTTTGGCCACTCCTTCTATGACACACAAAGTCACCACTATCACCACCCTCACCAACACTAGATTGCAGCAAGGACAACATCTTACAATATTCTTTAGTCCTTTAAACATAATAAATACTCAACTATCTTCTAAATGGATGAATAAAAAAGACTTTAAGCATACTCTCCTTTTGTTAGTTCCTCAAGAATACCAAATAGAAAATGTAAATTTAGAGAACGACAAAACATATTCCCTTAAGACAAAAAGAAGTTCTCTGGGTAATTTTCAGGGACCACAATCACTATTAAGTCATCATTACTCATAAAAGATTCAGAGATAGATATCTTTTCTAGTTCCATATCAGGAGTAGGATTTTCTTTTTCTGTGGCGAATGATTACAAAGAGCAAACCTAAAGAGATGAGCGCAATAGCAGATACATTGGTGAAAATGATTCACTTGGCTTAGTAAGTGTTTGAAATGAAATCTTATGTTTTTCGACCTTTCCTTGCCTCCAATTTTTCTGGTCTTCAAAACATCCCTGAGCTTCAAAGCTTGAGGTCACTGTCTTCCTCTTTAGGTCACTCTTCTGTCCTATACCTGGATCGCATTTTGTTTCAGCTTTTAGGGTAGAGAAGCAAAGTTCTTTTCTGACTTTGCCAGGTCCCCCAGTTCTTCTTCATCATTTTAGGTTCTATACTTCTTGAAGCCAGTAGAACTGAAGTGCTTCCAAACTCTTCCTGAAAAGCTTCTCTATTTTATGACTATATGACAACATTTAGCTTCTTGATTATTTATTGTTCTTTAAACAAATATTTATTGAGCACCTAATATGTGATACATACTAAGGATACAATGGTATGTTTGAAGACACAGTTCATGTCTTAATAGACCTAATAGCAGTATGTAGGACATACAATTACACAAGCCTAACGAGATGAGTTAGTGAGAAATTAATTGATATCTTTTTTTTTTTCTGCTTCTGTGGATTCACCAGCAAAACTAATGTTGATCTTCCTTTTATAGGAGCCAACCTCTGTGTTCCTTCTTCTCCAAAGAAGGGAGAAAGGAATAAGAAAGGAAAAATGAGAGGTGGTTAGACCCAGTTCATGCCCAGCTCCTTGGATGTGATAGGACACTTACTTCTGGGCAACTGCCAGAATGCCTGGAATCCAGGCACTAAGTACCTTGGCTTCAAAGACTGACCTTGGTACAAAGGAAGTGAATAACCCAGCAGAGTTGCTCCTTTGAAAGGACCACAGTGAGCCTCTCAGTGGTGACCATAACAAACTTCTGACCTCTCCTCCATTTTTCCTGTACTGTATAAGTTCCAGGGCCTTGACTCAATCCAAGTGAAGAAAAAGGAATCTCAAAAATTATCTGAAATTATACCTCTTGCTAACCTTGGAATATGGACTGGAAGCTATACTTCAACAGAAAGAAATATGATATTTCATATACCCAGTATGTCACAAACAATTCACAACCATTCATTATGAAGTAATTACAATAAATTTTGTGAGATGAGCTAACTCTCTAGTCTTGACTAGTATACTCTAGATTATCTCTAAGTCTCTCTTCCCCCTTCTAAATTCTGTTTTTTCACAACTCCATGATAGCCAATCTCACTAGTCCATGGAGTTGTCCATAATTCATTTTTGCCAGTCCCATGAACAAATTTAAAATACTCATTCAGTTCTTCTTCCTACCTTAGTATAGTGTCTCCTTGTTGGTCTACTTGTTTTCATATTGAGTTAATTCTAGTATGGGAGCACAGCTTTTCATACACCAGACCAAGAAAAGACTTTTTCTTTCTTGGAAGGTCATTCTCTTTGGCTGAGCACCAGCTTTGTGAGAAATGCCCAAAGAGATGAAAGAGGAAGAGGATACAAACCCAGCTAGCCAGATCTGCTAAACCCACCCTGACGAGCTACAAGTAGCAAAATACCACAGCCAAACTATCCTTAAATTCTTCTTGCAAACTTAGATCGTCCTTTCTGTACATTTTACAACTCTTCCCAACAGTTTGAAGCCCTAATTAATCAACAGCAATTTGAGGAAAACTTTTCCACATAATTACCCCAAAAGTGTTCATAATGATGTAATCCAATTATCACAGCTCATATCATAGGCGAATGCCACTCAAATGGTACATTTTCCATTTAATTGCCTTGTCGACAAGCCATTTATCACAGTTAAAGTCTTTGCTTACATCCAGTTAGTTACTGACATACCTTGCCATGCCACTTTGAACTTTTTTAAATCCAGGATTTCTAAAGAGCTTTCTAAGATATGTTTTTTTTATTTTCATTTAATCATAGCTCGTTTCGTGTGCTGCCCTCTAATAAAATTTTCTTCTTGGCAAGATTTAAGTGAAGGAAAATTAGGAACACCACAAAAATAATAATTCATATAATTAGCGAGAATGGATATTATTTTCAGGTCACCCATTTATCGTTTGTTATTGCTATCTCTGTAAGGCAGACGGTAAGTGAAGAAAAAGAGAAGAAGAGGAAGAACAATTGAATGAACATATTACTGTGTACAGGCACTATTCTGGGCTTTCTCTGATTTAATCCTCACAACAACCATTCAGAGAAGGTAACATTATCCCTCTTTAACAACTGAGGAAATTTAGGGACAGAAATATTAAGTAAATTAATTGCCCACATCAGTGTGAAAAGTCTGATATCAACAATTTTTTTTTACTGCTTCTCTCAAGCTTAGTCATCTGGTAAGGGGTTGGAACAGGGGTTTAATTCCAGCATGCTTGATTCGAAAGCTTAAATATGTGCTCTTCTGATGGGCCACAGAGAGATGGCTTGGGAAACAATCCCTTAACCAGAATCTTCCATATTTCAACCAAATTTTCAACTTAAAAAGGGATTTCATCAATTCCTTATCTGATCTTGATTAAACCCTCTAGTATTATCTCCACATCATTTCTCTGTCCTGGACAAAACACATACCAAAAGAGCCAATTTTTTACCAAGAACTTTGAAAATCCTATGAGTTCATATTCCCAAAAGAGGTACTGTGCTGAAAAAAGTTATTGTTCTGTATACTCCTTTTAGTGTCTTCACTATGTTTTAGCTGAGACATAAAGCAGATCTGGGTGATGAACAGTCTCCTAGAACTATGTGCACTGAAAACAGAGTCTTCTGTAATAAATGGCTAGGAAGCATTTTTCCATTATAAGGTATTGCATAAGTATTGACTGACAATAATACAAAACTATGCCAAAGTGCAATAGGATGGCCCTTATGAATTATGTAAACAAACAAACAAAAGGATCAAGTATAGTCAGCCACACTTTTCTATATGCTTCACAAACTTCAAGTAGACCAACAGAAACTGTCAGACATTTTAAAGAGAAATTTAAAAATGCAATACCCTTCTACAAGCCATTAAATAAGGCTCTCCGGATCTGAATTCCACAAGACAGGAAATGAAAGGATGCTTTGGACCCAGATTTTACTGACTAGAAAGGTGAGGCCTCCATGGCATATAATGTAGCTATTAGCTGGTAAAGTTGTTCAGAGAGAAATTAAGACACACCATCAAGCCCAAATGTATAAAATTTTCCAAAAGTTTTCACATCTGCTCAGTCACATGGATTACTTATGAAATCATAAGAGAGTGAGGATTTAGATTTTTCAAGTTCTCCTAATAGACAACAGTAGAAAGATGGATAAAAATCAGAGTTCTTTCCCTTTTAATGACACCTCGCCATAGACCAAAACAAAGCTAGGCTGCTGATTGGACAAGCCATCCATTTCTCATTGTGACTGGTTTTGGAGAAAGGAAGGCTCTGAGCTCACTGCATTTGGGAATGGAAATATAAATCCAACTACTCTCCTCAACACTCTTGCCAAACATATTTATTCATTCAAGGACAAATTTTTGAACACGACCATGTATCATATACCTTGTTAATTACTGGGGATACAACAGTAAACAAACCACATCTAATGACTTGGCATCTTGTTTCCACCTCCATTTTCTGAAGAGAAGACTGAGGTTAAGATTCAAGTAACCAGCCCAAAGTCACATGGAGAGTGAGTCACAGGACCAACACCCCAGGCCTACCGTCTGCTCCTCAACCACCAGGCTCTTGCTGAGTACAGCAAGAGGATGTAATATGGTTTAATTTCTCCTCCATAGCTGACCTCCAGGCCACAGGAGAGATCATCTTCCAGAACTCTGACAAGGAAGGAAGGAATATAACCATGAAATGCAACGTGATGATCTCTCCTACAAATGAATAAACTTCTACTTCTCCAGCAAATTAAGTTGTTCTCAGCTCTAACTACTCAAATACTCCACACACACAAACAACCCTTCACATCTGAATCCCTAGTATTCGTTTTTTCATTTCTACATCTTTGGTGTTTTCTGCTCTGTCAGACCATCACTGTAGTTCTCATCCATATTCTATATTCTACAAGTCCGTGCCACTTGCTCAGAGTGACTGGCTCTTCCTAATTCCCAGCAAAAACAGGCTCCACTCCAGTTCTTTTCCTTCATAGCATCTAATGCAATGCATCTTTGAGTTTATTTAACATCTGTTTCCCATATTATTATCTATCTCTTGGCAATTCAGGTGCTCTATCACTTACTTATCTTAATAGTTACTATGAATCTACAAGATTAAAATATGGTTTAAAAATTACTGTACAAATAGAGCAATCTTGGTCCCAAAGACACATAAGTATACTGGATCACAATGTTAATTTGTAAATAAAGTGAAAAATGTCATTGTCTGATGGCATGATATTTGCTACTCAAATGCAGAGCTATGATCCTGTATGTAATTGTTATATCATATTATGTGTCTTATTTTTTCCTGTGCTCTCCCTGTAAATTGGTACATTATATTTAAAATCATATTAAAAATAATATAAAAATATAACTTATTTAACCAGCAATATCTTTTGAACACTGAAAAAGATATATATTTAGTATCTTCCTTTGAGCAACCACTCCTATCTTATTCCATGGAAATCCTGCTCAGTCCATGCTTAAGGGAAAAAAGACAATTAGTACATTCTTAAGAGATATTCAACAAAGTTGAGCTTTCTGTAGGTTATCAAAACCTTCTTTCTCTCAAAAATCTAAATTAATTGGGATTTTGTTATTTCAATGTCTTCTTTCCCAGATTCCTTCAAAGGAATAGACATTTGGAAGAAGCTTTGCCTTTTCAAATTCTCATATGAGAATATGCTTAACTATGTGCTCAGATAGATGAATCAATTCAACAAGTATTTATTGAAAGTGTGCTTATGCTTTGCACATGCTAGGCATGGTGAGGTATCAAAATAAAAATGTTATTTTCAAAGAGCTTAAACCCATCACTATGCATATGAGGCACACCCACAAAACAACCAGAAAACAATTAGAAATTCTGTCTTATCAAGAGCCAATGGCACAATATCTAGAGAAATTGCTAATGGGGGTATGAGTAGGGAAGGGTCAATTGGAATCAGAATATTCAGGAAAGGTCCTAAGAGAAGGTATGACAGTTTTTGTGGGGTTTTTTTGTTTTGTTTTGTTTTGTTTTGTTTTGTTTTTTGAAAGATATATCTATTGTCAGCACTGGGATTTTATATACTGCCCACCAAAAAATGGAGTAGCCTTAAGAGAAGCTTTAATAAGATTTAATAGAAGCCTATCAAGGAATGGGTTTGAACTGTCTGGAACAGTTTTGAAGTCTTGACTAGGAGTTCTCTGATTTTGCAGAAATTCCAAATTTCTGTAAAACCTCTTATAAGACACTCTTAAAGGATCATAAATAGGGCAGTGGAAATAAAATTTTATCCACCTGCCAAGAAAAATTTCTATTTAATGAGAACACAAAACTGTATCATTGAAAAGGAATCCAAAATACTTGGGGGAAATCACCATGGAATGTTGAACCAAACTTTCCCAGTGCAATCAGTATGCTAAGGTAGCTAAACCATCACCACTAGACATGTCTACCCACACATCTAACACTTGAGACAGTTACTACTCAAGAGAGTACAGAGAGATCATTTCTGCCTCAAAAATATGACCCAACTAAGAAGACTGCATCATAAATTCACACAAAAGCAGGTCTAAGGAAGCAGATGTGGCTCAAGTGGTTGAGCTCCCACCTACCTCATGAGAGGTCCCGGGTTCGGTTCCCGCTGCCTCCTAAAGAAGATGAGCAAGACAGTGTGCTGAGGTGGTGAGCTGATGTAACAAGATGCCACAACAAAGAGACACAAGAAGGAAAACACAATGAGAGACACAACAATGCAGGAAGCAGAGATGACTCAAGCGACTAAGTGCTTCCCTCCCAATGGGAGGTTCCTGGTTCGGTTCCAGTGACTCCTTAAAAGAAGATATACATAGAACGAACAGACACAGAGAGTGCAAACAATAATGGAGGGAGGGAGAGAGGGAGGGAGGAAGGAAGGAAGGGAAGAAGGGAGGAAGAGAGGAAGGAAAGAAGGGAGAAAGGGAGGAAGGGAGGAAGGAAATCTTATTAAAATTTTTTTTTAAAAAGCAGGGCGAGAGCTATTAGCTGTTCAGCAAGTCAGAGGTCTTGTTATACATTAATCTTAGTCAACATTACCATCCTAAGCAAACTAAATTAATTCAATCGCAACTCTAATGGAAGTTGGCAAATATAAGGGCAATGTCTAATCAATTTCGTTTATTTCAAGAACCCTTTACCTCAGATAATCCCAATTAATTACTTATTCATTGGAGTTGGGTTTTTGATAGTATTAAAATTTCCTTTCCCCTTTATTGCCTTTTCATAATTTCCCTGAACTTCAGTGAGAAGAAAGGGGAAGGTACTTATAATCGGGATCGATGAATAATTACACCTTTTTACCCAGCCTGTACCACCTCCATCTGTGGATGTAGTCAGTCTGTTGGGAAATTCATTTGGCCATCTCACCATCTGCCCCGCTTGTAGCAATTGTGACTTTTATATTGAAGTTCAAGGGAGTTCTCAGACAATTTTCAACCAGATGGTTAAAATACTGCACCACTAAATGTTGATAGTTATAACAAGGCAGCAGGGGAAATGGGTAGTTGAATGAAATAGATTTTTTGAAAATTTTAAATCAATAACAGCATATTATCAGCTTATTAAGAAAAATATAGTGCCATATTATTTATGCTGTATTTAACTATATGAATTGATTTTTAAAAAACTAGAGAGGAAGATATATGTATAGAACCAATCTTCTATAATTATATCTGTATATCAAATAATAAAGAAGACTTTTATATAAAATTTTTAAATAATAGATTTTTAAAATATTTTCTCTTGCTCCATTTTTATTCAAGTCTACTTCAAAACTACACTTAAGTCTGACTCACTTGTCTCAATTCCAGCAGCGAATTCCCAGAAATTTTGTCTTTTGAACTTTAATCCTAAAGTGTTCAAGTTTTATTTTAAGAAATTATCTTTTATCAATCTCTTGATTAATGTACTGCTATTTTCTTCATAGTCACCTTGTCAGTCTGTGAAAACAACAACATTCCTAAACTAAATCCACTCTGAAAGAGCCACATCTTCCTTTCTTTAGAATGCATTCAAAATAGTATACACTAATCTCACTTAAAGTTTCAGTTCTGCTAATCTCCACTCCCTCACTGGGCAATCTTGTCCAGTCCCATTTTGTTCATTCATTCAGTGACACAAAGATGAATAGGAAATACATTCTGATAAAGACAGACAAGTATGCAGATAGCTGTAATAAAGTAAGAGAAACGGTTCTTACGAGAGATCTCTAAAAGACTACGGGACCGGGAAGGAAGCACCATGAAAGGGATATCCTTTATTCTAGGATGAGGCTGGGGGAAAGGGAGTTGGGAAAAGACCACCTAGGCAGAGTAATGTTTGAGTGGTATCTTCATGAAAGTCACCATTGGCCAGGTGAATAGGGAACGAGAGGGGACGATGTGAGGAAAGATATGGATTAACTCTCAGTTGTAAGTCACAATAATACCATTTGGGATTGATTCCTACGCTGTTGCTGAGGATGTTGCTCATCCCATCACTCAGTGATGTTCTCTGTCTGAGATCCTTGAGGACATCGTTGCTGGCATTGCTGCTTGTCTTTTATATACCATAGTCCAAGTATAAACTGCTAGCAGTAATTGGGCAGTCCTGGGACATTTTAAAATAAGCATATACGATGACTCAGCCCTCACTTTTCAAGGAATCTGTCTTAAGAAATAGCATCATGGGTCAATAAATACACATGAGCAAAAATGTGCAGGTGTGTGTTTATGTATAAATATAAAGTTCCCATGGTATCTGATTTTAACTAAAAGATTTGGAGCATTGAGAATTGCAAGCAATATCACAAATTCCCTCCTTTCTCTCCATATACTTGCTCCAAGATACCTGTCAGGCAGCTATAGCCACCCCACACACAAACATACTATCTAAGAAAGAAAGCAAAATAGAATCTAAACAGAAAGCAATATGTTCGATGAAAGAAAGCAATAAAAACATTACCATCAATTTCTTGCAGGCCACAAAGAATAATTTACTAAACTGAAAAATTATTAGTGGGAAAGTATACATCTTAAGTTGAAAGACTGAGGAAGCAATTCCTTTTATGTGCATACACAACACAATGGGGCCTCTGTAATGGATGGCACAGTTTTCAGTGAGAGGAGGAAGATGAGTTTTTAATTGGAAATTGTTTCTTTTTCAGCTTAAGCCTCCTCTATTACTGTGTGGCTTTGAGAAAATCATTCAATGTCTCTGTATCTTCATTTCCTCATCCATAAAGTGGGGATAACAATAGAACTTGTCTCACACTGTTACTACAATAATCAAATGAGTTAACACATATAAATCACGTAGAACCACCTGACACATAAAAATATATCAGGGGAGCAGATACAGTGCAAGTGATTGAGTGCCTGCTTCCCATGTACAAGGTCCCAGGTTCAATCCCTAGTACCTCCTAAAAACAAAACAAACAAATGAAAAAACTAAGTTGGAGGAGCCAGTATAGCTCAGTGATTGAGCACCGGCTTCCCACATATGAGGTCCTGGGTTCAATCCCTGTCCCCGGTACTGCCAAAAAAATATATATATACACACACACACACACACACACACATATATATATTAGTTATAATTATTATGATTATTATTATGATGATCTACTCTAAAAAAAGCCACATCTTCCATTCTTTAGAAATGCATTCAATAGCTTGGCCTTTTGGCTAAGATCAAGTATAGAAAAGCATTCAAAATATTATACACTAATCATCTTTAGAAAATACACTAATCTCACTTAAATATCATACACTAATCTCACTTAAACTTCAACTCTGTTAATCTCCACTCCCTCACTGTGCAATCTTATCCAGTCCCATTTCATTCTTCTCTCAGACTCATAGAATTGAGAAGCTAATATAGAATTTCTGAAGGTTGGTAGTAACCATAATGAAGACTTGGAGAATGAGGGCTTGGAGTAAGTGGCTTAGGTCAGCACTGCATCAGCACTTAGGAGAAAAAAGTAAACTGATCCTAGAGTTTTCCACAATGTCCATTCAAGCGAAGGAGATGATGAATGGATTTGGGACCAAAGCCCTAGTTAAACATAAAAATTGTGCAGTTTCCTGGCTTTTCCACCCTGAGCAACCCAACATTGCAGAAGCCTAAAGATTTGAGATTTTAGATCTCAAATATCTTCTTTATTCTGCAACTAAAAAGTTTCACCCTCCTCTCAGGTCATTGTGAGTATTGAGTTATCTGTGGGAAGATTCCAACACAAGGCCTGGCACCTCGTAAGCATTAATTATATATTGGCTACTACTACTCTTAGTATTAGTATTATCTCCTTTCCCAAAGTGTATTTCTTCTAAGGCTATGTCTTCAATTTACTGGTTTAAGGCATTTGGGAAAGCAGACGTACTCTATACAGTGTGAACAGTGCTAAAGGACTTTGAGCCATGAGCTTACCAGTTTCAACATTTAAAGGAAAGGTTACAAGTCAAATATAGAAAATAACTTAAAAAGGATCTGTTTGCATTTCACATGATGACAAAAGGATGCCCCAGTTCTCGTTCCTTCCACCACAGACACATGCTTGCTTCACATGTTATATCAGGCATGGCCTCAAAAGTGATCCTTTCCTGCCCCTGCCGATCAGAATGCTGAGTCACATTCTCTAAGACTTTGATTGTTACCTTTCAAACCTGAAAACCACCTTGTTTTTTAATTCTTTCTTCCTTGTGGATCCTGTTCTCTACTTCTCAGAGTGATAGCTACTTATCTCATAACTTCTCCCCTCAAAGCAACAAAAACTAATAATACATTTACTGTTTCCAAGAACCACCATAATGGCTTCCCCCAAGAAGAAACTCCCTAGTGGTGGCTATTTCAGGTATTGTGGCAGCTTATCTGAGAAAACATGCTTGGGTCAAATTGCATCTTCATGTCCATCAAGTCAAACTTCACCTATGCATAAAGCCAACCTTAGTTTCATAGATACTTCTAGACCAGAAATTTAGTGCCAAATGTTTTCCTCCTTTGAATCTTTATCACCTCCAAGAAAGATCCTTTTAGGTGTATATTAAATCAAGGAATAGATTACTTATTCAATATACATTTATTCTGTGTGTATGTATATACACACATCATAATACAAAATAATAACATCATTCTAACACTTAGCTTAAGGAAAATTTTCACATTTCTTAATAATTTAAGCCTCACAACGTTGTAATGTAGATAATGTTATAGCCTAGATGATCCTCTTCAGGAAGGTCTCAGGAGGAAATAGGGAGTTAAGAGAATGGATAAAACAAATTAGGGTTGAAGAGAGTATAGTTCTGGCTCAAAGTAACCACTCAAATACATACTGAAGTAATTAACTAACATTAATTCTCAAATCTTATTGGGACCTGCCAAAAATATAGAAGTCTATCCCCAAGGTGGGGCAGAGAGATGGGGATGTGTAGGCATTTAAGGTCTAGGCATCAGAGTCATAGAGCAGGGAGATCCATGTCAGGTTATAAAACAAATAGCAGCAGTAGAGCTAGTCCCAGAGGTAAGGGATTGGCCACCAACTAGGTAAAGAAGTTTGAAGCCAGACTACAGTTTCAGCAAGTGACAGGTGAAAAACCAGATACAAAGGCAGAAGACCACCTGAAAGCTTGACCACTCATGATAAAGTTTAGGTAGGAAAGTCAGACTCCAAGGCTTACCCAAATGACCCTCTGGACCAAGGACACCATCTTTCCCCAACCCATCTTTCCCCAACTGGTCATAGAAACAACAAAGTGCCATTGTAAAACCACTCTTTTTTTTTTTTAAGATACGTAGATTACATAAATTATACATAAAAAATGTAGAGGATTCCCATATGCCCCAATCCCTATGCCTCCTAAACTTTCCCACGTTAACAACATCCTTCATTAGCATGGTACATTTGTTACAATTGATGAACACATATGGAGCATTGTCACTAAGTGTAGATTATAGTTTACATTGTAGTTTAAATTCTCTCCCGCACAATTTTGTAAGATATGACAAGATATGTAATGGCCGATATCTGTTATTGCAACATCATTCAGGACAATTCCAATGTCCCAAAAATGCCACACACACACACACACCCCACTACATCTATTTTTCCCCTCTCCCTCACCTCTGAACCTCCAGTGGCCATTGCCTCCACATCAATGATAAAAGTTCTGTATTGCTAGAATAACAATAAGGCTATAGTAGAATAACAGTAAGTCTACTCTAGTCCATTGTTCAGTTCCCAATCCTGAGAATTTGGGGATGGTGATGCCCATTATGCCTCTAATTGAGAGGGGGCTTAGATCCCATGGGGCAGATGGATGGGACTATCTTGCTTGCAGTTGTAGACTCACAATGTTCCTTGGGATGATCATTGTCCATCATTATTTCCTTGTTAGTTGTCCTGGGTGAGTCCAATGAACCAGAGAATAGGTGTTGAAACTCTGTTGAGACTCAGGGACCAGATGGCACATGGAAAGCCCAGAGATTTAAGTCTCTTGGACATAAGCCTATCAACTCTAGTACTAACTATAGGTTCAAATTTCAGGAGCACAAGAGCCATGTGTAGTGAAACTACAACTGAGTACAACTCTGTCACACTGGAGAGCATAAATTCCAGAGTAGGACCCCACTGACAGGGTACCAAACTCCTGAGCTGTCTGCTCTGCCTATAGTGTCTGGATGTCTCCAGAGCCCTCAGGAACCCCACTATTTGAGGAAATATTTGCTGTGGCAGTCAATGAGATCCTGCTGAGACATGCATAAGCATAACTTCTGGAATTACCTCCTGAATCACTTTGAAGTCTCTTAGTCATATAAACTCATTTGTCTTTACCCTTTCCCCCTTGTGGTCAAGGTCTATTTCCAGTTGCATTGCTAGTTAATTCTTGGTAGTAATCCCTAGCTGCCAGGAAGGCTCATCCCCGGGAGTCATGTCCTACACTGAGAGGAAGGTAATGCGTTTATATGCTGAGTTTGGCTTAGAGAGAGACAACATTTGAGCAACAAGGAGGCTCTCAGGAGGTAACTCTTAGGCACCCTATAATACTAGGCAAAGTTTCCATTTCAAAAGAAAAGGTTTATAAGTACAGTCATCAATATCAAGGGCCCATCAATGGTCCATCCTCCTTCACTAGTCACTGCCCCATTACCCAGGAGATTCTTGCTGTCCCATTAGAGAATGTGGCAGAACTCTCCAGGATGGGGATTTGATATTCTTTCAGTTATTCTGTGGATTTCCATCCACTGTGACAATGTCCCATGAACACTTGAACTCTTTCATATTCTTTATAGGTATACCCCAGGTGAACCTCCCCCCATGCATCCCCCATCACTGACACCCCACTGCAATGATCCTCCTCCCCTGCCACAGTTGTAACCATCTGTGATCCAAAACTTCTTCAAAAATGAAGCCAACAAAATAATTGAATAAAATTAATAAGAAAATGAAATAATAATGATAGTTTTTAAAATGACAAATGAAATACAGTAATGCTATTGGGTTGGGCAGTGCTGGCCTGTGAGGGGGGTAGGGTGGGGGGTTGCACTGTCCATGGAACTGGAGGGAGGGTCAGGGGAGAGAGTGGATGAACTCTGGGGATTTGTGGGTATGTGGTTGAAACTACAACGTTGAGAATGTTTTTTTGGCAAATACAGCTGGGGAGGGTTACTAGTTTAGGGTGTTGGATGTGGGGAGCATGTGGGGCAGGGCACACCTGGGGCAGGTTTCCAGGGAGTATGTGAGTGTTCATCCTGTCATACTGCATGGTATCAGTGGGTGGAGATCCACATAATGAACGGGAAGGTGTTGGACTCCCATCCTGGGGAGTCCTCCTATGTTCTCAGATAGAGGGGCGGGAGTCTCTCGAGAGCATAGGCAGTGCCTAATAGGGGAGGACATGCCTGTATGTCAAGCCCTCAATGTTGCTGCAAGTAACTATGAAACTTGCTCTTCAAGGAGTGAAGCTTGGTGGTTGCTGTGGGTCCTAAGAGGAGGGAGAGGGTGGAATAGACTAGATGAAACGTGGGCGTTTGGGGGGCATTGGAATTGTTCTACATGATCTTGCAATGATGGATACAGGCCATGTGAAATTTTGTCAAAATTTTAAAAAGTGTATGATCCAAAATGTAAACCATAATGTAAATCATTGACCATGGTTAGTAGCAATGCTTCAATATTTGTACATCAGTTGTAACAAATGTACCATCCACATGTAAAATGTTATTAAAAAGAGAAAGGGGGAAAGGGGGAGGATGTTGGGTATATGCGAATCCCCTGTATTCTGTACGTGACTTTTCTGTAACCCAAAGCTTCTTTGATAAATGAAAAGAATAAGACACTGAGGGAATAACTGGGAGAAAATATCACTGTACATACAAGACAACAGATCTTACAGTAATGAAAAATGCCAAAATTTTTTAATTTTATTTTATTTTTTTTATTTCAAATTCTTTTTAATTTTTTGTATTTTATCTGTCATTGTCAAACCACTCTTAACAACTAAGAGGAAGCTCCAAACGAAGGTCTAAAATTTTTCTAATGGGCTAATGGCTGTAGGGGGGGCTGAGCTATCAAATAGCAAGTTACTAGTGGTGGCTCTACCAGGCTGGAGACAGCAGGGATTAACAGACTTGTCATTGCCCTCATTTACCAAGGGTTAGTGGAATTAACTGATTTGTTTAAGACCACACAGCCAGGAAATGACAAGGCTGAAAATGCAACCCAAAACTTTGATATTTAAATCCTAGAAGATGTGTTCAGAACATTGGAACCTAGTGGTTACTTTTAGCTAACCTGCAGCAAGCTTAGACAATGACTATTCTTTTTGTTCACAGGCATTATTCTAAATCCTATACACTCTTGCTACTCAGTGTGGTCCATGAAACAGCAGCAGCATCTTCCTGGACACCTGTTAGAAATACAGAATCTCAGGTCCCACCTCAGACCTACTGAATCAGATCCTTCTTTTTAACAAGATCCTAAAGTGTTTTGTATGCACATGGAAGTCTGAGAATCACTGCTCCACACCATGCTGCCCTGATCCTTTCCACACAGGCTTCTTGTCTCAAGGAATTAACTTTTTCCTGAGGAATAACACCTAAACAAATCACTTATAAATCAATAACAAACTACCATGTGTCATGGGAGAAAAATAGAGACAGACATTCAGAGGAGGGAAAGAACTTCCAGTAGAAGAGATATGGAGATGGTGCCTTTGACCTGAGACTTGGAGGAAGGGTAAACTCTGCAAAAGCAGTAAGAGGGGACATGAGGGTATTCCTTACAAAGGAACAGGATAAGGAAAGCACCTAAGAGGAGAGTTTAGAACATGTAGGAAAATGGCAGATGGTTCTGGATGGCACAGGGAGTATGAAAAGCAATGGAAATACATGCTTGAAAGAAAAACCTGGGAGGTTATTGGATGACAGGGTAAGGGCTTTATTATGTAGGCAGCATTGAACAATTGAAAGGTTTTGAGCAGAGGAGTGAGAGGTTCAAAATTAACCTTTAAGAAGGTTCATCTATGTCAAGTTGTAGAAGTAGAAGTGGAAGAAAACTAGAACTCTTGTAGATGAGAAGTAATGAGATAAAACTTGGGGAGCAGCAGTGGTAATAAAGAGGAGAGGACAGATTTAAGACATGTGGTGAGGTAGACTTGTCAGGCTAAAGCAGTTGACTGCAGTGGAGCTCTTCAGATCACACACCTCCTTTAGCACCTGCTTATTAATGCCACAGTACATGTATGCCAAGATGCACAGTGCACCTGTCACTGAAGCATAAGCATTTAAAACCCAACAGAACCCCCTGCAGTATCTGACCAATAGTCAATGCCCAATAATTTATGTTGAATAGTGCTGAATATATGCTGGACATTTCTGGCAGGGCAGTTCACTAAGCATTAAGTCATGCATAGCCTGAAAGCCAAGGCCTGAAAAAAATATTTTTCAATATATTTTACAATTCGATGATTGTCCCCTGTGGTAGAATTCCCATCCTTCACTGATTTCTTCGATCAAAGTGACATTGAACTCAGAAGAAACCTAAAAATATATATTTACATCAAAAATTGTCCAATTTAAGTGACTGACAGCTGCAGCAAAGTAGGAGCCCAGGCAAAGGTTCTGAGAAAGCTGAAGGCAAAAGTAGTTCAGGGCTCCCATTGGGAGATGCGAGAGTAACTGCAAAACCCACACTTGATTCTCTATAATAACCTCTATAACCACTACCACCTCTTTTCTACCCCCCTCCTACCCTCAACTTCTACTGTGAAAATTCAAAGAGCCAAATGTTTGGAAAATATGAGAAGAATAAGGAGAATCTGTTGCTCCTGAAATAAAAGATTTATTCCGGTTATGCAGTTTTTGTTACTGCTCTTCCCTTTTGTGGTTCTCTCTCTCTTATAATATGAATATGGTGTGGGATTAGGTAAAGAGAGTGACATGTTCTGTCTTTGCCACCCTTACTCTTAAACCAGTTGTCATGTGAATGTGTTTCCTTAAAGGTTAGAATGAGCTGTGACAGGTGAAAGACATGAAGCTAGCTGAGGTAACACTTGCAGGCCTCTGTGTAGAGAAGGGAGGTCTCCTGATGCCTCTTTGCTACTTTTCTATTATTGGCATGTTGACTAGGTCATTTTGCTAATGACTATGGTTCAGTCCAGGTGTAGAGATAAAAAGCAAGGTTGCCTGACCTGTGAGATGACATGCTTCCTGCTGCCTCTCTGCCTTTATGACAGGATCTGGATTTCAGAATGTGCTAAGACTACCCAGCCTTTGCCACATCTTCTCTTGACTTAAAACCCAAGGGCAGCAAGTGACAGCTTCTGGTCGGCTACCTCAGACAATGCCAAATATGGTTTCAGTGAATTGCAGCACCCCCAGTATTTAGAAACAAGGTCAGAAACTGTTCCACTCTCTAGACTTCACACCACAAGCATGTAAGTGTTCTGACAACACTTTGCATGTATTTCTGTTACAACTCTCTTTGCATCAAACTGGGATTAGCTATCTGGACTTCTATTTCCTTCATGGCATTAGGCTACTGCAAACAAAATCTTTTATGTTAGAATTAGCAGTACAGAGAAGTCTGTTAGTGAATGAGTGAAAGAATGCATTAAAATTAGACATTTCTAAAAGTTAGCCATCCAAGAAATGTGTAAACAAACTGCTGATGAAGCTAGGATATTATTTTTTTTAATTAATTTTTTAAAATGAAACATGTCAAATATGTAATCACTTGTTTAACAGTAATAGATCCCAGAATACAAAAAATATATATTGCACTATATCTCTGCCCTGTTCAGAGGAGAAAACTCCCTGGTCACGTAAACTTGAAACTCCAAATCTTTAAGAAATCTATGCATGAGGGTTTGAAACTTAATAACATTGTGCATTAAAATCATCTTGTTCCATTTATTCTGGCTCAACTCAAAAAGTCTTCCTTCCTAATTTGGTTTCTCAATTGGACTAGCCAGCAAGAAAGAAAAGGCCAGCTGATATGCACTAAGGTGCTTCCCAAACTCTAACATGCATTCTAGTCACCTACAGATCTTGTTAAAATCAGATTCTGGTTCAAAATGTCTGGGGAAGGGCCTGAGATTCCATCCTGCATAAATAACAGACTTCTAGGTAATGCCCACGATGCTGGTCCATGTACGAAACTTAAATAGCAAGGTTTTAATAAACCAGCATTTCAATTGGTTTGGCACTTAGACCAATCTGAATTCTAAACCTGACTCTGCCATTTATCAGCTCTGTGGTCTTGGACAAGTTCCTCAACATCTCTGGACCTTAGTTTCTTCATTTCTAGATTGTGTTATTTTAAGGCTAAATGAGATATTGCCATAAACCACTCACCTGGCCCCAGAGAAGTTTCCCAATAAATAATACTGCTCATCTTCTCTGCTCATCTGCATCTGATTAAGGTAATCAGACAACTTGTAGATGTTTGACCACCCCTTCATGAACTGTAGAATTTAATTTTCTAAACTTGCAACACTGAGGATGAGCCTGAACTCATAATAATCCCACTGAGATATTGGCATCTTTTAGATTCAAGCAGCTGGCTGGCTCACACCTCTCAGAGAACTACCATCTTAACTGCAATTACTATTCCTTAAAATGTCCCACTGGACTCTTTTTTTAATATATTTTTTATTTTTAAAAAAATTAGATTACAGAAATGTTACATAAAAAATATAGGGGATTCCTATATGACCCACTCCCTACACCTCTCAAATTTTCCCACATTAACAGCATCGTTCATTACTGCGGTACATTTGTTACAATTGATGAAAACATTTTGAAGCATTGCCTCTAAGCATGGATTATAGTTTACATTGTATTTTACACTCTCTCCTACTCAATTTTGTAGGTTATGGCAAGATATGTAATGGCTTGTATCTATCATAATGTCATTCAGGACAATACCCAAGTTCCGAAAATGCTTCCATATTACACCTGTTTTTCCCTCTCCCTGCCCTCAGAACCTCCAGTGGCCACTGCCTCCATATCAATGAATAGTTTCTTCCATTGCTAGAATCACAGTAAGTCTATAGTAGAATACCAGTAAGTCTACTTTAGTCCATAGTTCTCTCCCCATTCCTGATGATTCTGGGATAGTGATATCCATTCCATCTCTAATTGAGAGAGGGCTTCAATCCTGTGGGCCAGATGGATGGGACTCTCTTGCTTGTAGTTGTAGATTCTCTCAATTCCTTGGGATGGTCATAGCCCATCATCATTGCCTTGTTAGTTGTCCTGGGTGAGTTCAATGAAGTGGAGAGTAGGTGTTGCAACTCCATTGAGATTCAGGGCCCAGCTGGAAAATGGACAACCCAAAGATTTTAGTCTCTTTAACATATACCTATCAACCCTAGTACTAATTATGGGTTCAGATAGAAGGGTCAGAAGAGCCATGTTTAGGGAAACCACAAATGAGTACAACTCTATCACATGGGAGAGCATAAATTCCAAAGTAGAGCACACTGGCAAGGCATCAAACTCCTGAGCTATCTGCCCTGACTATTACTATAATGTCTGGATGTCTCCAGAGTCCTCATGAGCCCCATTGTTTGAGGTAGTATTTACTTTGGCAGTAAATGAGATCCTGCTGAGACATGTATAAGCATAACCTCTGGAATGACCTCCCAACTCACTTTGAAGTCTCTTAGCCATATAAACTCATTTGTCTTTACCTTTCCCCCCGCCTTTTGGTCAAGGTCTTTTTCCAGTTGCATTGCTAGTTGGTTCTTGGTAGTAATCACTCAGTGCCAGGGAGACATCCCTGGGAGTCATGTCCCACACTGGGGGAAAGTAAGGCATTTATATACTGAGTTCAACTTAGAGAGAGGCCACATTTGAGCAATAAGGAGGCTCTCAGGAGGTAACTCTTAGGCACCCTATAATACTAGGCTAAGTTTCTATTTCAAGAATAAAGGTTCATAAGTACAGTCATCAATATTAAGGGCCCATCAGTGGACCATCCTCCTTCACTAGTCGCTGCCCTTGTACTCAGGTGATTCTTGCTGTCCTGTTAGAGAATGTGGCAGAGGTCCTCAGGATGGGAATTCAATATTCTTTCAGCTATTGTGTGAATCTCCACCCACCGTGAAAATGTCCCATGAACAACTGAACACATTTATATGCCTTATATGTAAGCCCAGGTGAACCTCCTCCCATGTATCCCCCATCACTGACACCCCACACATATGATCCTCCCCTGTCATAGTTGTAACTCTTCTGTGATCCAAAACTTCTTCAAAAATAAAGCCAACAGTGCAGGCAAGCCAGGTCTGCAGGGTCGCACGGCGAGCCAGGCCCACACAGTGATCCAGGCCCACAAGGATGCGTAGTGAGCCAGGCCCATGGGGCAAACCATGCAACAAGATGATGACGCAATAAAAGGGAGACATTGGGGATAGTTAAGGCTTGACATGCCAGAAACAAGGAACTGAGGTGGCGCAAGTGACAGGGTGCCTCTCTCTCCCACATCGGAGGTCCCTAGGATCAAATCACAGTGAAGCCTGGAGGAGAAAAATGAGAAGCAAAGGCAAGAAACAGACACAGAAGATCACCCAGCGAATGTACACAAACAGCAAGCGGGGGGCGGGGAATGAAGCCAACAAAATAGCCAAATACAATTATTAAGAAAATGAAATAATGATACTTTTAAAAATGAAAAAATAAAATACAAAAAATTTTAAAAAATAAAAAAAGATTTGGAATAATAAAAATAACAAAAAAAAATCTTTAAAAAAATTTTTGACATTATGTCTTTCATAACTGTAAGAGCTGTTGTCTTGTATGTATAGTGACATTTTTGTCCATTTATTCCCCCAGTGTCTTACTTTTTACATTTTGCCTTCAAAGAAGTTTTAGGTTACAGAAAAGTCATGTGCAGAATACAGGGGATTCCCATATTCCCAACATCCTCCCCCCTTTCCCCTTTCCCCTATTAATAACATTTTATATGTGGATAGTACATTTGTTACAATTGATGTACCAATATAGAAACATAGCGACTAACCATGGGCAATGGTTTACATTATGGTTTACAGTTTGGACCATACACTGTTATTAATTTTGATGAAATTTAACATGGCCTGTACCAATCATTGCAAGATCATGTAGACCATTTCCATTGCCCACAAAATGCCCCATGTTCCATCTATTCTATGCATCCCTCCCTCTCCCCTCGGGACCCACAGAGTCCACCATGCTTCACTCCTTGAAGAACAAGATTCATACTTACTTGCAACAACACTGGAGGCTTAATATACTGGACTGTCCTCCCCTAATAGGCACTGCCTATGCTCTCAAAAGACTCTCACCCATCTATGTGAGAACATAGCAGGACTCCCAAAGAAGAGAGTCCAACACCTTCCTGCTGATTATGTGGGTTTCCACCCACTGATACAACCCATTATGACAAGATGACTGCTTATACACTCCTTAGAAGCCTGCCCCAAGTGCGCCCTGTCCCAAATGCCCCCCACATAAAGCACCCTAAACCAGTAGCCCTCCCCCGCCATGTTGCCAAAAAACATTCCCAATATTGTAGTTTTAACCACTTACCCACCAATCCCCAGTGTTTACCTGCTCCTTCCCCCAACTGTTCCCCCAGTTCCATGGACAGTCCAACCAACCCTTCCCACCCTACCTCCCTGACAAACCAGCACTGCCCAACCCAAAAGTATCAATGCAACACTGTCATGCCCCTCCACTGCACAGCTACACACTTCCACCTGAACATAGATTTTGCCCATATGGGCGTCGGCTCACAACCTTCTTCTCCTTTTCTCTCTTGTAAACTTATCTTCCAGACTCTATAGCTCTGTGAGTTTTGATTTGCATTTCCCTAATAGCTAGTGATTTTGAGCATCTTTTCTTGTGCTTTTTATCCATTTGTATTTCTTCTTGGAGAAGTGTCTATTCAAATCACTTGCCCATTTTTTAAATGGGTTGTTTGTCTTTTTATTTTCGAGGTGTAGTATTTCTTTATATATGCTGGTTATTAGGCCCCTATCAGATATATGGTTATCAAATATGTTCTCCCATTGAGTAGGCTGCCTTTTCACTTTCTTGACAAACTCCTTTGAAGCACAAAAGTTTTTTAATTTTGAGGAGGTCTCATTTATCTATTTTTTCTTTTGTTGCTCATGTTTTGGAGGTAAAGTTCGTGAAACGATTTCCTAATACAAGATCCTGTAGATGCTTCCCTACATTATCTTCCAAGATCTTTATAGTCTTCGCTTTTATATTTATATCTTTGATCCATCTTGAGTTAATTTTTGTATAAGGTGTGAGATGGTGTTCCTCTCTCATTCTTTTGGATATGGATATTCATTTCTCCTAGCACCATTTGTTGAAGAGACCATTCTTTCCCAGTTGAATGGGCTTAGTGACCTTCTCAAATATCAGGTGACTGTATATGTGAGGATCTATATCAGAACTCTCAATTAGGTTCCATTGGTCAGTATGTCTATCTTTATGCCAATACTATGCAGTTTTGACCACTGTAGCTTTGTAGGATGATTTAAAGTCAGGTAGTATGATTCCTCCGATTTCATTTTTTCTTTTTCAATATGTCTTTGGCTATTTGGGGTCACTTGCCCTTCCAAATAAATGTTCTAGTTAGCTTTTCCAATTCAGTAAAAAATGCTGTGGTGATTTTTGTTGGGATTGCATTAAATCTATAAATCAGTTTGGGTAGGATAGACATCTTAATGATGTTCAGTCTTCCTATCTATGAACAGGAAATATTCTTCCATTTATTTAGGTCTTCTATGATTTCCTTTAATAGTGTTGTATAGTTTTCTGTGTACAAGTTGTTTACATCTTTAGTTAAATTTATTCCTAGGTATTTGATCCTTTTAGTTGCTATTGTACATGAGATTTTTTTCTTGATTTCCTCCTCAGATTGCTCATTATTGATGTGCAGAAATACTACTGATTTTTGCACATTAATCTTATAGCCTGCCATTTTATTGAACTTGTTTATAAGCTCTAGAAGCTTTGATGTAGATTTCTCAGGGCTTTCGAGGTATAGGATCATATCATCTGCAAATAGTGATGTTTTTACCTCTTTCTTTCCAATTTGGATGCCTCTTATAGCTTTTTATTGCCTACATGCTTGAGCAAGTACTTCTAACACAATGTTAAATAAGAGTGATGACAGTGGGCATCCTTGGCTTGTTCCATATCTTAGAATATGATTGAATATGATGTTAGTTGTGGGTTTTCCATATATACCCTTTATCATGTTAAGAAAGTTCCTTCTATTCCTATCTTTTTAAGTGTTTTTATCAGGAAAGGGTGCTGTATTTTGTCCAATGCTTTTTCTGCATCTATGGAGATGATCATGTGATTTTTTATCTAAATCTGTTTATGTGGTGTATTATATAGAGTGATTTTCTTAAGTTGAACCATCTTTGCATACCTGAGATGAAACCCACTTGGTCATGGTGTATAATTTGTTTGATGTGTTGTTGAATATGATTAGCAAGTATTTTGTTGAGGATTTTAAGCATCTAGTTTCATTAGCAAGCTTGGTCTATAGTTTTCTTTTCTTGTGGCAACTTTGTTTGGCTTTTGTATGGGGTGATGTTGGCATCACAGAATGAGTTAGGCAATGTTCCCTCCACTTCTATTTTTTGGAAGAGTTTAAGCAGGATTGGTGTTCGTTCTTTCCAGAATGTTTGTTAGAATTCACCTGCGAAGCCATCTGGTACTGGGCTCTTCTTAGTTGGGAGGTTTTTGATGACTAATTGCCCACTGGTTCTTTTTTCCACTTATTTCTCAATCTCTCTCTCTCAATATCTCTCTCTCTCTCTCTCTCTCTCTCTCTCTTTCTCTCTCTCCTATAATGTAAAAATGCATTAAGAACAAAAATAAGGATTCCTTGTTACTATAGCTACCTCTAGATCAGGGTTTCTCAACATCCACACTATTGACATTTTGGGCTAGTTAATTTTTTTTGTTGTTGTTGTTGTTGTTATTGTTTTTAATATTTTTTTTACTATTAAAGAAGCTTTGGATTACATAAATGTTACATCAGAAATATAGGGGACTCCCACATAACCCCACACCCACCCCCTCCTTCACTTTCCCACATTAACACCTTTCATTAGTGTGGTACATTTGTTACAATTGATGAATACATATTGAAGTGCTGCTACTAACCATGAGTTATAGTTTACACTTTGCCCCGCCAATTTCATACAATTTGAAAAAATATATAATGATCAGTATCCATCATTGCAATGTCATGCAGGACAATTCCAATATCCCAAACATGTTCCCATGTTTCAGCTATTCTTCTTTCTCCCTCCTCTCAGAAACTCTGGTGGCCACTGCCTTTATATCAATGATACAAGTTCTTCCATTGCTGGAATAATAATAAATCTAAAATAGAATAATAATGTCTACTTTAGTCCATTATTCATTCCCCAGTGTTAAAGATTTGGGGATGGTCATGCCCACTCTGTTTCTAAATGAGAGGGTATTTAGATCCCATGGGGCAGATGGGTTGAACTGTCTTGCTTGCAGCTGTAGATACTCTCTGTTCTTTGGAATGGGCGTTGTCCATCATCATCTCCTTGTTAGTTGTCCTGGGTGAGTCCAATGAACTAGATGTTGCAACTCTGCTGAGATTCAGGGTTCAACTGGCACATGAAGGGACCAAAGATTTAAGTCTCTGGGAAATATACTTAACAAGTATAGTGTTAATTATAGGTTCAAATGAAAGGGGCAGAAGAGCCATATGTAGGGAAATTACAAATGAGCTTAACTCTGTTACGTTGGAGAGCATAAATGGGCCAGTTAATTATTGTTTTAGGGGACTGCCCTTTGCACTGTAGTATGTTTAGCAGCATCTCTGGCCTCTTCCCATTAGATGCCAGTAGCAACACCCTACCACCACTACCAGTTATGACAACCAAAAATGTCTCCAAACATTGCCTAATGTCCAAGGAGAGGGGGCATTGCCCCTTGATAGAGAACTATTGCTCTAAAGCATACCAAACTGTAGGCACATAATGCACATTTAGTAATGTCATGAATTCAAAAAATGCCTGGGAACACTTGGAAGCTTGAGAATCCTGACATGGATTTCTTTGTGTTTACATTATTTAAAACAGCTTAACTTAGTCAAACCACAGACCCACTAAAGTTTACTACCTAGTTGATAATTTCCATTCTAATGAGTTTTCCTAAGTATCCCATAGAATCATCCAGGATTCCATGTTATCCTTGAAAATGTTCACTTTGCTTTGTAAAAATGATATTTAAGTTCCATGTCATCAAGACGTAGAGTACCTAACTAAGGCATCTTTTTAAGATGATGCACATATATAATAAATTGAAAGTCTCTTTAACAAAAACTCTAGAGTGGTAGTAAAAACAATAGAAGACTACACCCAGCATAGAAAAATTATTCTTACCACAAGGCTGGGGAACTCAAGAAGAAACAAGCAAAGTCCCATCAATATTCCTTTTCATCAGATTTGCTTCACATAACCCCAAATCTAAAGAGTTTCATCCAAAGTGCCAAATACAGTTTAACGGGAGCCAAACCACACAACTGAAACATTGAACTTAATGTAAATTGAAACCCAGGAAAGTTTTGCCAGCTCAGACCAGAACCACACTTGCAAAAATGGCCAGATTGGTCATAAAACTAGCGTGGATATGGGGTTTTCAGCATTTCTTCATTTGCCTGCAATGGTTATTGTTCTGGCCAAGTCTTCAGTCACACATTCAAGTACCTGAAAACTTAGAATCCTTTGGGATACTGCAGTGCCACTGATATATTGTTTGGCTATTATTTAGGGCCATTGAAGAAATCTTTCACAGTTGTCTTAATAGTGACAGACTTTAGAATTTAGAAGAACAGATAGATAATTTTTTTTAAAATTTTTTTGGATGCTTATAATCTGTTTCTCATTATATTTGTGCTGTTCAAATCATGCATAGCACATAAAATCTTAGAGTCACAAATAAAATACCAAGAATTGAAAAGCATAATGAAGTTCCAGGCTTCCAATTTGTTACAGCAGACAGTTGCAAAGATGTACAGCTTTTATTGGTTTATATCTCTGGATCAAGGTCTATATATTAATTCTGGCAAAAAATTTTCCCTATAAGAAAGACCACAAGTGACAGATCCTCAGAAAATAAATGACACTCAAGAAATAAACAATAAGGGTACTTAAACCAACATTTGAATGTACAGACAAGGAAGATATACAAACCATTGGGATAACCTTTTCTTATATGACCATGATCACATGCAGGGTGAGGCATGGAGCCATCACCACCTCAGTTTCCACTAGAAAAAAAAAATTTATGGGAATAATAATAACATAAACACTCACTAAGAACTAACTGTCCCAACTGTAGTTTTACTATTTATTCACTTGAGAAACATTTCTTGAATTTCTACTGTATGTGAAAAATGTTTCCTAGCTTTAATGAGCTTATAGTATAATGGAGAAATAAGAGATTCTTTGCAAAATACCTAGTAGATTAAATATAAGAACAATAAGCAAAAAAGAAAAGTTCGATAAATTGCTATTGGGAACTTCAGGAAGGGGAGATTGATTCACCCCTGCTGTGGGCATCAAAGGAGGATTCCCAGAAAAATTAATATTTCATCAAGAACATCAAGCCTAGCTCAAAGGCTCTTTTAGTTTGCTAAAAGCTGCTAGGAGCAATATACCAGAAACAGGTGGGCTTTTACAATAGGCTTTTATTAGGTTAAATGTTTACAGTTTCTGAAGCCATGAAAGTGTCCAAACCAAGGCATCATCAAGAGATGCTTCCTCTCCAAGCTGCAGCTGTGAGTGATCAGGCACATGGCGGTGTACACTCGTCTCACCCCTGTCCTCCAGGCTTCATTGCTGTCAGCTTTGGGCTGCTCCATCTGTGGCTTTTCTTTCTCCCATGTCTGTGGATTTCAACTTCTGGAGGCTTTTCTGTGCCTGCAGCTTTTATTTCTCTGTCTATAAAAGCCTCCAGTAAGAGGATTAATACCTACCTTGGGTCATGCAATCTAATCAAAGGCCCTGAACTGGAGTGATTTAATCAAACGGTCCTACCTACAATAGGTTTAGATGCAGAGGAATGGATAGCTCTTAGAACATGATCTTTTCTGGGGTCCACAAAGGCTTCAAACTGTCACAAATGTATTCCTAAAAGAAGCTTTTCACAATTCCTATCATCAAATTCTACTAGAGTGTTGTCATTGGCACATGTCTGCCTTTCTTCCTCACTTGATTGAAAGCACCTTGAGGGCTAGAGCTGTTTGTTTTGGATGTTTTTCCCCTGTCATTGCCCAGCTCAATATCTTATGTATCATAGCTACCTAGTAAATATTGTAGATTTTATTTGACCTGGAAAATGAGATGTTTTGTTTAATATTGCTATTATCTGTGTGATTCTGTGGAGTGGAAGCTTGCTGGCTCTTGTTTCTTACCTGGTATTGGAGTTCTCACAGTCTATCATGAACAATTAAGAGCACAATCCCAGCAACTAGATTTAAAAGGCAAGGTGTTTGTCCTACTTCTCTAACACTCCCTAAAACTCCCTCATTTCTCTTCTCCCTTTACTCACTTCACCCTGAGGAAAGATGGAATTGCTTATTGGACTGATGAACTTGGAAAGAATAATTGGGCATTCTCCCCACTTTCTTCCTTTCTGAAGCTGACTGACAGCACTGGTCCCAGTTTTTTAGCAGGCTTAGCCCAATCCAGCATTACCTGGGATTAGGTGGGAAAGTCTGACTAATTCTGAGGTCAATTTACATACATCAGCCTCACAGTAAGCTACTCCTTCCAATATAACCTTTGTTACGGATGAAGAAAATTCTTTGTATTCTCTCTGTGTATTCTTAGTAGAATGTAAATTTCATGCAGACAAGAACTTGTGTCTGTTTTGTTCAATGATTGTATCTCCAGCTTATAGAACATTGCCTGGCACATAATAGGTAATCAATAAATATTTGATGACTGTTGAATTAATTTGTTCAGAACCTGGGCAAGGAAAATCATACTATTTCTTGATTCCCTTCAGAGAACCCAAACCTAACTCAGATAAGTATTTAATAAATGTTAAAGTGAAAAATCCTTTCACCAATTACACCTATTGTACATTTGAAAAATCTCACCCTGCTCATGACGTCTAAAAAGATACATGGTTTAAGGCATGAATTTTTTTTGCCTAACATAATAGCTTTATTTAGCCTAAAAGAATGATATACTTTGCCTATTATATTGTAACATTCAGCAAGTTTTAATGCTAAGTCTAATTAGTGTCCTGTACCATAGCCCAGCTATAATACTTGACCTATGGAATAGATTTAACCAGAGATACTTGTTCTCTTATTCAGCCAATCAAGTGTATCCTCATGTGCTACCAGAGTATACGCTGTCCAGAGAAAAATGATACCAGTGTGTTTTAACTAATAGGGAACTTTATTATGAGATTCTAATCTAAGAGTTTCCATTTTGAACATAAGTAGCAAGAGAATGGGAACACGTACTTCTAGAACCTAACCCTCAGCAAATAATGATGTGAAATCACCTTGTTATCTTTTTGAATTTGTGTTACTTGTTATTTAAGAAAATAATGAGGAAAATGGAGACAGAAGAAATATTACTTTCTTCTTCCTTGGAAATGAATCATTTGGTACATAAGACCAAAGTAAGTACCCAGAAATGAATGTATCAGCAAGGAAAAGCTTTAAGATAATTATTTAATGTTTTAAAGAGGTTTTTTTTTTTATGTTTACACTAATTTAAGATCAATTAGTTTAATTTTATGTTTAGACTAATTTAAGGTACACGTGTTGGCAAGAACTCAGATTAAATTGACCAAGGATCCATAGAGTGTTGATAAACTTAAAACTGACAAGGAATCTCAAGATGTAAATAAATAGTTGAAAACATATTTGATGTGTCAAACTATCACAACAGCATCAGGTTGGCTGAAAAAATAAATGATTCTAAGAAGACATGCTTTTGGCTCAAGGTGCCATGGTAGTTCCATTTGATTTTTGTATTGTTTTATTTCTGTCCTATAATAAAGGATCTGAAATCAATCATTTGTCTTCTCAAATTAGGCAACCAAATTTATTTAAATTACAGAGAAGTGAATATGAGGAAAGGTGTTTTAGTTTCCCTGGCTGCTTAAGCAAACATCATGCAATGGTTTGGCTTAAACAAGGGAAATTTATTCACTCATGGTTTTGAGGTTAGGAAAAAGTACAAATCAAGGCATCATCAAGATAATGCTTTCTCCCCAAAGACTATGGCATTCTGGGACTGGCTGCTGGCAATCTTGGGTCCTCAGCTTGTCACATGGCAAAGAACATGACAGCATGTCCTGGTCTCTCCCTTCTTCTCCAGATTCCGCTGATATTCAACTTTTGGCTGCTCCATGTTGCTTTCTCTCTCTTTGTCTGAATTTCATTCTGCTTTTAAAGGATTCCAGTAATAAGATTAAGAGCTATCTTGATTGAGGTGGGCCACACCTTAATTGAAGAAACATCATCAAAAAGTCCTATTTACAATAGGTTCACACCCACAGGAATGGACCAGGTTTAAGAATGCATTTTTCTGGGATGCATACAGCTTCAAATTACCACAAAAGTTAAAATAAAAGAAAAGGGGGAAAGAATAGAATTGTTTGTATGGAAGAAATAAATGAAGGAAAAAAACAATCATTGGAGTCTAGGAAATAAGCACAGAGCAATAAATAGGAGGGAACAAAATTGGAATCTAGACTTAGCCAAAGAAAAAAAACTGGGAAGTTAGCAACTTCTGGAATAACTCCAGGAAATTGGTCTGAGAGGAATCTTTCTCACCCCTTATCTCTGTTACCACCTCTCTGCAACAGCAAAAGCAGCATCGTTCCCTGGGGAAGGCAATCGAACTCCAGCAAAAACCTAAATTATGGAACAGAAGCTGACTGCATCTGGGTTTATCCTTCTAACCCATTTATTCCTTATGGATTTATTCATCTAGCTCATCTATTCCATGTTTGTTCTCAAGTCTCTCATCATGCTTAGCAATGACAGAAGAAGGATTGGGTTTTGTGACAGATTAAAGACGTCCATGAATACTTTTAAGCTCCACCCATTAAGAAGTGGGATCTATGCCTGCTCCTTTTGAATGTAGGTGGGCTCTGTGTCTTCCTTAACCACCATATTATGGAAGTGATGCTGTAACAATTCTGGGCCAAGCCTTAAGAGACTGGCAGCTCTACTTACTGGCTCAGTTCCTACTTCTTGGCTCTTAGAACAACTACTCCTAGAATCCAGCTCTTGCAATGGCCCAAGTAGAAAGAAAACAAGGCTCCTAGCTACCAACCAACAACCAATATCAGCTGCCTATAGTCAGCACCAATTTGCTGGCAGTGCAGCGAGCCATCTTGGAAGTGTATCCACCTAGCATCAGTCAAACTGTCCTAGCTCACATTGTGTAGGAGAGAACAGTCATCCCCACTAAGACCTGCCCAAATTCAGATTTGTAAGCAAATTGAATGGCATTTTTCTAAGCCATTAATATATGGAATTGTTTGTCACACAGCAATAGATAATTGAACAGCTTCCAAGCGGAATGAGCACATTTCATGTTAGCAAAGCATTTCTGGAAGTCAGTAAATGGTAAAGAAGGAAGGATATTTGAGCACTTAGAAGAAGTGCAGAAAATCTCTCTGTCTCTATCTTTAAGGTCCTGCTTTCAATCTTTTGTTTTAATATCGTGGCGGGGGGGGGGGGGAAGAAATGCTAGAAGCTTTAGCCTTCAACCGGAACCTTCTGTCCTTGGTTACATGTGGTTCATTGACTCACATGGCTCTTTGAGACCTCAAAACATTAGAAACAATGACTAAGCTAAACAATTGAAGAGAGGCTCATATGTACTAGTCAAGTCATTCCCAGGAGGTCTGTTTGTTATTTGTAGCTATAGTCTTCAGAAATGTCATACCCAGAGAGGTATTCCTTCAGAAGATATGTAAACTTACCTGTTTGATTCTCAATAGTTGGTTTCCTCCTAGACATTTATGCAGAGCTCACTTTGCATTCTTTCTTGGTTATCAATATGAAAATCAGTGGCAAAAACTCAGCATATAAGCTCACTACCTTCCCCCCATTGTGGGACATGGCTCTTGGGGATGAGACTGCCTGGAACCAAGGGATTATTACCAAACACCAACTAGTGATGCATTTGGGGAAAAACCAAAAGGGGGAATATTAAATACTAATGAGTTTTTATGGTTAAGAGATTTTAAAGTGAGTTGGGAGGTCATTCCAGAGGTTACACTTATGCATGTCTCAGGAGGATCTCACTGTAGGCCACAGTAAACAGTGCCTCAAGCAGCGGTACTTTTGAGGGCTCCAGAGACACTGTAGAGACACATCTAGACACTATAGGCAGGGCAGACAACCCCAGGAAATTGGCTCCCCAACAGTGGGCCTTACCTTAGAATATATGATGACCTATCTCCCCAATGCAGCAGAGTTAGACTCACTTATAATTTTCTTAGCATTATACCTATTAAATATATGTCCCTTCTGGCTTTTCATATGCCAGTTGAGCCCTGAATCTCAGCAGAGTTGCAGCCAATACCTACTCTCCCATTCATCTGACTCACCCAGAACAACTAACAAAAGGATGATAATGGGCAACACCCATCCCAAAAAACAGAGAGTATCTACAACTGCCAGAAAGACAGTTCCATCAATCTGCCCATTGGGCTTTAAGCTACTTCTCAATCAGAAGCAGAATGGACATCACCATCCCCAAAGCCTCAACATTGAGGAATGAACAAACATAAGGGGGGAAATGCAACTATGAACTAAAGTAGACTTATTATTATTCTAGCAATGGAAGAAATTCTAACATTAATATAAAGACAGTGATCACCAGAGGTTCTCAGGGGAGAGAGAGGGAAGAATATTTGTAACATGGAGCATTTGAGGGACATTGAAATTGTTCTGCACGATATTGCAATGATGGATACAGGCCATAATACACTTTGTCAAAACCTATAAAATTGTAGAGTGCAAAGTGTAAACCATAATGTAAACTATAGACCATGGTTAGTAGCAATGCTTCTATATGTGTTCATCAATTGTAACAAACGTACCACACTAATAAAAGATGCTGAGAGGAGAGGGCCAAGATGGCATTAGTTTAGGAGGGCACACACTGCAAGCTCCCAGAGAAAGGGGGATTGTGGACGGGGTCCTGCCCAGGGGTCTGTGCTGTGCACGCGTGGAGTGAGAAGCTTGGGACATCTATCTGGGCGGATCGGCGGCGTAGACCGAACGGTGGAGATTCGTGAGTTTTGAGGCTGTCGGTGGAGGTTGGCACAGGCGGCTGAGCCCCGCGGTTAGGGAAAAATATATAAAATTAAATAAAACGGCCATTTGGAGCCGCGGGCGGGGCAAAAAGTTTTATTTTCTGGGGATCTGACTGTCTGGCGCCCCTTGGACCTTGTGTGAACAGAGCAAACGAGCTAATCAGCACCCGGTGAACCGGAGGGGGGATTTTGGTCGGGGAACGGAGCTGATTTCCCTAGCCACCCAGGGATAGGACCCGGGCCGCTGCGGAGCCAGGAGGAGGGGACGCTTCCCAGGGAAGGGAGGGTTTGGTTGGAAGACAGGGAAGGGTATTCTATATTTTTGGACATTGATCTGGCTCCCTGCACTACCCCATAGCTTTGGGGAGCAGATAAGCCGACCTGAAGCAGCATCAGGCTGAGAGCAGACGCGAATATGCACTCAAACTGATTTACTGAGCAGCCTGGTGACGCTGGAGCTCGGCGCCAGAAGGGGCGGAATCCGCCGTCTTTAGCAACCCTCACTGACTAACATCAGAGCTTCAGCTAACCTGGGGAGTCCGGAAAGTGGGACATGCTTGATTAATTTCCACGGGCCCAGCTAGGGTCCCTTCCGTAAGGGGGTTGCTCTAGAGGAGGAATTATTTTGGGTCCTGAATTTGGCTAAAAAAATAAAAATTAAAAAAAAAAAAAAAGTGAGGTCACCTCAACAAAAGAAAATTAAATTTTTTTTAATTTAGTTTAATAGGTAAAAGCTGCTTCAGGACCTACATATAGAAACCTGTGGGGAAATTCATTGATAAACACAAGTAGGCAGAAAGGATCCACATGGACCCTAGGGGAATCATTGACCCCCCTTAGCTCTGTTTGACTGCTTGCCTGTGTGGATCTTTGGTTTCTCTCTGTTACTTTCTGGTCTATTGCTATTATTTCCTTTTTCCTCCCCGCTTCCTTTTTCCTTCTTTTTTTTTTTTTAAATAGATGCTGCCAGCTGGTCGCTTCTTTGCTGGGCTTCTTATTCAGTAATTTCCCACTCGCTGTATATATTGATTCTGTATTACAAACTATCGCTTATCCTTCCTGCATCTTTCTGCCTTCTGTTTTCTGTTGTGGCTCTTAGAGACAACATTTTCTCATAGGCCCACAACTTAAGGGTGTCAATTTCTATCCCATCTATTTTGTTTTCTTCTTCTTCTTTTTTTTTTTTTTAATTAGTATTAACTTTTTCCTTTCAGACCTTTCTCTACTATTTCTCTCCCTCCTCATAATTCTAGCCTTCTAAATCACTATATATATATTCCTCCATTTGTTTTCCCAGTCCATTGTAGGAACTCCATATTTTTTCTAGTACTCTACACTGCCGACACAAGTTAAATATTCATCTCATTAAGTCTCATTTTGCCCCTCTTCTAACTTTTATCAATATCTCTATTATCCTTCTGCCTTCCTTACATCTTTTGATTCCTCTGGCCCTAACCTTTTGCCTTCAAGGGAACATAGAAAGAAGCAAGGAAATAAAATAAGAAGAAAAACTGCCAAAGAGAAAACTTAACCCACACGCAGAACCAACAGCTAAATAAAATTCTAGAGCATAGAGAAAAGCTAATCAACTGAACAAACCCATCAAGATAATATGATGGCCAGAGGGCAACAGAAAAATACAAATGACTCTGAGAAACTGGAAAACATGGACCAGTCCAATGCACAAAATAAACACCAGGAAGCAATGCAGTACATCGAACAACTAATCAAAGCTATCCAAACAAATATCATGGACCAACTTAAAGAACTGAAGGAAGAGATTAAGGATATAAAGAAGACACTGGGAGAACATACTGAAGAAATAGCTAACACACCTAAAAAGGTAATGGATATGATGGCGAACAAAGGCACAAGTCAAGAAATGAAAAAGACACTGGACTCACATGGCAGCAGATTTGAACAGGCAGAGGAAAGAATTAGTGATATGGAACACAATACAGTTGAAATCAAAGAGATTGTAGAAAAGATAAACAAAAAGATAGAAAAAATCCAGTATGGTCTCAGGGAATTAACCGATAATGCAAGACGCACAAACATACGCATTATGGGCATCCCAGAAGGAGAAGAGAAGGGAAAGGGAACAGAAGGAGTGTTGAAGGAAGTTATGGCTGAAAACTTCCCAACTCTATTGAGAGAGATGGATGTGCAGATCCAGGAAGCACAGCGCACCCAAAATAGTATAAATCCCAACAGGCCAACTCCAAGACATATACTTCTCAAATTGTCCAATGCTCAAGACAAAGAGAAAATACTCAAGGCAGCAAGAGAAAAGAGAACCATCACATACAAAGGAAGCACAATAAGATTAAGTGCTGATTTCTCAGCTGAAACCATGGAGGCAAGAAGACAGTGGTATGACATAGTCAAAACACTAAAAGAAAAAAACTTCCAGCCAAGAATTCTCTATCCAACAAAATTGGCATTCAAAAATGATGGAGAGTTCAAAATATTCACAGATAAACAGCAATTAAGAGAGTATGTCAAGAAGAAACAAGCACTTCAAGAAATACTAAAGGAATCTCTACAAGTTGAAAGGAAAAAACAAAGGAGAGAGAGTTGGAGGAGAGTTTAAAAACAACTGAAAAGGGAAGCGGCTGTGGCTCAATCAGTAGGGCTCCC
>JAKSZT010053882.1:4930132-4968868 GCA_026826555.1 Tolypeutes matacus | reverse complement strand
CACTGTGTTATCGGATGTCTGGTGTGCCATGACACCTTCCTCCTCTCAATCCCCATTGTCTCCCAATTTTTCATTTAATTTTCAAAGAAGTTTTAGGTCACAGCAAAGTCACACACGGAGTGCCGGAGACTCCCAGATACCAAACCACCCCCCCTTCCCCACCCCATATTAACTCCCCCTCCTTTTTTTTTTTTTGGTTGTTAGCATTGTTATAACTGTTATGCAGATAGCAAAATATAGCAACTAAACATTGTCAGTGATTTACAGTATAGTTTACAATTTAGATGATACAGTTAAATAATTTTGATGATATTTACCATGTCCTGTGTCCATTACTGAAAGGTAATGAAAAACCTTCCCCATGACCACCAAACAACCCATTAGATCTTGACTGTTCCCTTCTCCCCAGCCCCCCAGGGCCCGTGATACCCCCCTCTCCCAACCCATGGAATGTCAATTGCCTTTTAAAGGCATCCAAATGATAAATAATTGAACCACATGGTATGCTTGCACTTAGGCATCTGTTCAGTCATTTCCATGATTGCGGGTTCTTCTGAACTTCTATTCTGTTGTTCTGAATATGAAAACTATATCCAGAAAGAAAAATAAAGAATTGCTATTTTTTAGATGGGATCCAAACAAGGAACATGCAGATTGAAGAAAAGAACACACACACAAAATGATTGGATAAAATCCAAGTGTCATAAATTATAGAAGGGAAGTCACATAAAAGGGAGCTGTCCCTGATAAAGTAGGTTTTCTATGAAACAACTACAGAGTTGTTTACCACAGAAAACCAGAAACTAAAAATTCATGGAACAATGTGGTTTTGATTGTAATCAGATTTCAATGTAAAACCATAAACTGAGACTGGTAGGCTTTGCTTTCCAAAGGGACACTTCAAAAATTTTGTGGGATACATGCAATGGAATACCATTCAGCTGTAAAAAGGAATGAAATTCTGAAAGACATGTGACAACATGGATGAACCTTGAAAGATACCATGTTAGGTGAAATAAGCCAAACACAAAAGGATAAATATTGTATGATTCCACTTACATGAAATACCTAGAATAAGTGTATTAGTCAGCCAAGTGCTGATGCAAAATACCAGAAATCTGTTGGCTTTTATAAAGGGTATTTATTTGGGGTAGAAGCTTACAGTTGCCAGGCCATAAAGCGTAAATTACTTCCCTCACCAAAGTCTGTTGCCATGTGTTGGAGCAAGATGGCTGCTGGTCTCTGTGAGGGTTCAGCCTTCCTCTTCCTCTTACGGCTCCATGGTCCCAGCTTCTTCCAATATCAGCTGTAGGCTGGGATAAGTCTCATCTCTCCTGGGGCTCGGTTCTCTCCATGCTCAGCTGCTCTGCCCTCTCCACAAGACCAGCTGTAAACTATGAGGAGAATAGCTCATCTCTCTTCCCAGGCCTCTGCCATGTCTAATGGAGCCTTCTCTCTTTCCTCACATATTTGTTTCTCTGTGTATTTAGTTCCTGGGGCTCCAGCATTAAAAAAAACTCTAAACTCTCTCCTCTGCCATGTTGTTTTATCTGACTCCCCACCCACCAGGGGGCAGGGACTCAACACCCTACTAACGTGGTCCTATCAAAGCTCTAATCATAATTTAATCAAGTAAAAGTGAAACCTCTGAAGTTAATATAACTAATATGCTCAGAGGAGCAGACCAGTTTATAAACATAATCCAATATCTATTTTTGGAATTCATAAACAATATCAAACTACTGCAATAAGTAAATTAATTCATAGAGATAGAAAATAGATTACAGATTACTAGGTGCTGGAGGGGGAAGGGGAGTGGATTGAGTAGTTAACATTTAATGGATACAGAGTTTCTGTTTGAGGTGATGAAAAAGGGTTGGTAATAGATGGTGGTAAGGGTTGTATAATATTGTAAATGTAATTAATATGACTGAATTGTACACACGAAAGTGACTGAAATGGGAAATTTTGTATCATATATGTGTTGCCCAACCCACATTGAGCTTTAACACACACATAAAGATCACTTATATTTGCAATCCCAGTGATAACTATTTTTCAAACAAAATGTTTCTCCTGGCTTTCTTAAAGACCAGTTTCTAATCATTAAATTAAGTTGGCACTGTCAGTCATTAAGATTGGTGGAAAGATGGAGCAAATTTTTAAAAAATATGTCTTTGAATATAAATATATTTTAATGTATCTGTTATTTTTTAAGATGATCGAATATATATTTGAAGATAATTAGTACATAAAAATGCTTGAAAGTGTGCTTTGAAGAGATATGTTTTGAGTGTGCATATGCACACTTAAAAGAATCTTTGAAAAATCACTTTATTAAAAGTGAATTGAGAACTGAAATGGTTTGAGAACCATATCAACTTACTTCTAAGGGCTACTTCTCAGCAGTGAACAATTTGATTTAATTCAAAGGCCTTTAAAACATAAACTTAAAAAAAAAAAGAAAAAAATTAGTATACAACTCATATAATCATTTTGATCCACAAGAAGGCAAAACGTCACCAAATTATACACTTTTAAATGGTCAAAATGGCAAGTTTTATGGTATACATATATATGTCACCACAATTTTAAAAATAAATTTTAAAAAAGGTAATATGGCAGAGTGGGTACCATCAAGACCTCTGGAGTGTAGCCTGGGTTCAAATTCTGAATCTACCACTTACTATCCCTAAGACATTAGACAAATTACTTAACCTCTTTAAGCCTTAGTTCCATCGTCCTTAAAACACAGGACAGGGAGGCGGCTGTGGCTCAGTCAGTGGGGTTCCCGTTTGCCATGTGGGGGACCCCGGGTTCGGTTCCCGGGGCCTCCTGGTGGGGGCAGGCCCGCCCGCGCGGCGTGGTTGGCTGACCCAGTGAGCACGGGCGGCAGGGGGTGGATAAATGAATAAATAAATAAAATCTTTAAAAAAAAAAAAAAAAAAACACAGGACATTACAGTATCTACATCAGATTATGATGAGTATTAAATGAAGCATTACATGGGAAGCATTTAGCATGGTGCCCAGCTCATAGAAAGCTCTCAATAAATTTGATTGCTTCTTTGTTTATCATTAAGGAAAGTTAGCATATCAGCCCATTAGGCACTTTAAAATTTTAACATTAATAATAAGAAGAAAGTAAAACAAATAATAAATCTGACCACAGTGTGCAGATTCATTCAATATATTTTTACCACCTACCAGGTGCCACACATTACCATACATAATGTTTTACATGTGAATTTATTTGTGATAATGTATGAATAAAACAGAAATTATCATAACTTTTTCATTGCAATATGGTAGGAATTATTTGAATGAAGAGAGGATAAATAACAGGTCCAAGGTCACACAGCTAAATAGGGGTACAACTGGAACTAGTTGTCACATCATTTCAATCATAATTAATAAAAATATACTACATAATATGATTCATAAAATTTTCCATATATAAAAGAATATAACAACACATTTTCACATTTGCTTCCATGTAACAAGATATTATGGTTAACTAACAGAACATAAATTCTTTGTAATCATGAATGAAAAGGAGGGAAGACAGTATTATGACAAAGCTGAAATCTAGGAGACCCAGTTTCGAAATGTAGCACTGTGATTACATCAACTAAGTCATATCAACTCCTTGGCTCATCCTCATTTATCAAACCAAGAGACTGAGCTAGATATTTGCTCAGGTTGTTTTCAGCTCTGATCTTAGGCCATTGTTTACAATTTTCAAAATAAGACAAAACATCAGTGATTGTGTTTCAATCTAAACACACCATCACAGTGGCTTATCTCCATTACCCAACTAAGAGCACATGAGAAATGTGGGGTCTGGAGTCTGGAAATGAAATATGAGAATGTTTTATAACTGAAAACCATGCTTGTTCTCTTTCCTGGTGATGTCTCTTTTCCAATAAACCAGAACAGGCAATTCTCTGACTTCACCTCTCCCTTCATTCATAGACATCCATACCTTTCCACATAACTGCTAAGCCATCACCAAAACACTTTTCAGTAAATAAGATCACTGAGTGTCAGCATCAAGTTCTGGCCTAGGACAGATCTTCAAATGTGTGAGGGATCTGCCTTTGATTATCTAGCCAACCAAAATATAATTTCCTTTGAAAATGACACCTACACAGGACTCAATCACCATCACCTGAATTTTTTCTTTACCTTGCTAAGGTAGGTCCTAATAAACAATACTAAATTTTTGTGCAAGGGATTCTGGATTTAGCTGACTTTAGCTATGTCATCATGCTTGTGGCAAGCAGCAATTAAGTAAATTCTATGGGCATCCATTTCCTAGAATAGTAAAGTGCCATTACATGAGAAATTGAAGCACATGAGACTTGTTAGTAGTCTCACTGGAGCAATTGTCCCAATGGAGAAGACTCCAAAATATCAAATACCAAAAATCATGTTAAGCTCTATTATCCAACTTGAAAATTAAAGCTTCCATCATCCAAGCATTATTTTGGCTTGAAAAAACCACTGTCAGCCCTAGGACTCATATTTTGATTAATTATAAAATTTCTCTTCTACACCTTCCTTCTCAGGATATTTTGGATTCCCTACTGGTTTCTCTATTCACGTTTGCAATGTGAATGTCACTGCATGAAAAATATGAGAAGGGAGGGTAGGTTTGTTAAGTAATTGGGCTTAGACTGATATCACCCACATATATTGTTACAAGTGTAGACAGGTGTCTGTCTGCTCACCTAGACTATGAGTTCCTAAAGGGTAGAGACAAGAAGGATTGGGGTGGCAAGACAGTTGGGGATTATAGAATCCTAACAGGAGAACTGCCCACCACTTAGAAAACTGGTCATCCTAGAACCCTAATCTAGTCACTTTGTGCTCTCTAAATAAGGTTCTTTTTCCCAATGGCTACGTCATCCTAAGGGGATGTCATCCCAGACCATTTGCTTAGATGGTAACAATAACAATCCTAATAATAGCCATCATTTGTTGACTGCTTATTGTGTGCCAGACATTTACCAAGTCTTACATTACATACATTATTTCATTCAGTTCTCCCAAATTATCCTGAACCCCCAAATTGTAATGACTCCTATCCATACCTCCCTGCACCAAAACAGGAGAAGAGTGCACTGCTAGCTTTTGTTTGCCCATTCCATACACAGTGATGCTGTCATCTTTTGTCCCCACCTCTTCCCCCATACATAGTGATGTCCTATGTATGGGGAATAACCACAAGAGATGAGCCTTGTCCCATCTGGTCTTTCTCCAATGCGGTGATGTTAGGAAGCCTATATGAACATGATTTTCATTCATTGTGGATTCAACATAAAACTGAAGGCAGCAAAGCAGATATTTTTGTTCAAGAAACTGAGGTAGCTGAAATGATTAATAGCTTAAATGTTAAAGTTGTGGTGACTAAAACTATAAACAGAATTTTAGATTGTTTCAGTCTGAGGTTTATCCAAGGATTTCAGAATCTAAACATATTCCCTCAAGATGTGTTTCCAAACTTGCTATACTTGCCATTCTTGCAAAAGTTTAACTTTTGGCTTCTGTTGGTCATCTTTTCAAATGAATGTGGTTATAGAATGAGTCACAAAAGGCTAAAGTTTATCTTGTGACCCAGAAGTCTGGGCAGCAGGGGCTGGTTCTAAGGAGCAGCCCTGGATAGTTTACATGGATTCCCCTGCCCAAGGTGACCAGTCACATATGCTGTAAATACAGGCTTCCTTCTTATTGGTTAAGAAAACCAAAAAGATCATTGAATTGGAATCTCAGATTCCCTAATTCTACATTCAACGCATGATAACTCTTCAAATATTTGAACACAGTGTTTATGTTTCCTCTGTCTTCTCTTTTCATGTGGCTTCAACCATTACCCTGTTTGACATGGTTGGTAGTCCCCCCATTCTGTTCATTTTCCCTTTTACTCTACACCAATCTCTTTTTATGTGTGTTTAATACTTAACACTGTAATATGCATGCAATTTGACCAATATTAAGAAAGAATGACTACTACTTCCCTCATTCTGGACACAATAATCTCGCTAATGTAACAACTAATATAGTTGTTTTTCTTCATGGCCATATGTTGACTCAACATTAAAGTTACTGACATTTAAATCATTTTTAGATGGACTTCTTAATCACGTTTCCTCAAACTAATAGTTGTGCAATTTATTAGGTAATAAATACAATTTGTATTTATTTCCATCACACTTCATCTTAGTAGACGACGTCTATATTTTTTAATAATAATTATGTTGCACAATATATTCCTACCACTTATCTAACACAAGTTCAATAACTATCAAATAACCATTCTGAAGTCATTGATAAAATTTGAACAGTTTAAAACCAGTGGAATAATTTTGCCACTATTTCCCCTAGAGTCAAAATACTTATAGATACTTTGGATATGGTCTGTCAAGTAGTTATATATTCATCTAATTTTACAAATATCCAACTCATATTTCTCTATCACGTATACAAGAATATTATGAAAAACAGGTTATATACTGCATTTATATACTCTAACATTCAATGAAAGAAAATTTTAACTTAAGCCTGTTATGACTTGTTTTTGGTGAACTAACACTGGTTCCCAGGATCTCATTCTACCTCTTTTTGGAAAATTGAAACCACATTTGTCCATTGCCATTTTTTCTGCTCTAGTTCTTCCAAGACTCTTCTAAGAAAACTAAAAGTAGGGACTTTTTTCTCATTCCTTTTTCTGGTTATCTCAGAATGCTTGGACCCAGTCAAGGCAAAATTAACCATAAGTCACTTAACCAGTTTCTTTACTCTTCCTGAAGTACAGCTTTCTCTCTACAGTATACAATTTATATTTCTAGTTCAAATTTCATTCTCCTTAACAAATAAGTTAAAAACAAAAAGAAGTTGAGAAGGTACCTTCTTATCACACCGGCATAACACTTCTGTAGAAAAATATTCACAAAAACTGAGAGGGAGGTAGCCCTTTGTAAGAATGGTACCGAAGGCATAAATTATAAAGAAAATAATTTACATACTTAAATATATACATACTTAATTTTGTACATCAGAATACCATAAAACAAGATTTTTAAGCAAATTACAAATCTTGAAAGATATTTTCAGTTTAATATATTCATAAAGATTTGCTATTCTTACACATAAAAATTCTTTAAAAGCAGTTAGAAAACATAGGCAAAACAAAAGGAAACTGTGTAAGTACAAGAAAAGGCAATTGAAAGAAAGAAGGAGCCAATAAACCTATTTTAAGAGCCCATCCCTATGAATAATCAAATAAGTGGAAATTTAAGAAAAATCATTTTTATTTAGCAAACTAGAAAAGTATTTTTTTGTTAAATACAAAATCTTTTTTCTTTGTTAAAGGCCAAAATTCTAGAAAACTTGACATTCTCATTTACTGTGCTATAACTGGAGCTCTAAGAAGTAATTTCTCAATATGTACCCAAAACATTATGCTAAATGTTTTACATTATCTTATCTAATATGCCTTCAGGCATTCACTTCATCTATGACTAAAGTTTATCTTGTGAACCCAGATATCTGAGCACTGGAAGATACTAAAATGACAGTCACTTTGTCCTACAGTCCTTCTTATTATCACTTCATTAACCACGTTAGTTCCCATACCTATCAGGAAATGAAACTGTCAGAAACACAGGCCAAAGATTCTTTATTAGATGCTCTTGAGTTAGTCAAATAAGACTTCCAGCCTATCTCTAGACAATTGATATATTCCTGATATGACATCCAACCTCAAGTTAATCTTGTATTTTTAATTAGAGACATATTAATCCCTTTTTATTTCTGTCTGCTGAGATAATCTCTTAATATGATCTCAAAACAGTACTTCTATGATCTTCTCCTTTTTAACTTAATTACAAGATAAATCTGTATCTTTCTGACATAGATTCTATTTTTCAGTTGGAATATTAGGAGATACACTTTTCTGGGTATCATTTACTGTGTACCATTTTCTCCTATTTATTACCCTGTTATAATGGCAAATGCATCTTGCTTGGCTATGCTTTTAGACATACTTAAGACATAACTATTTTTTTCACTTTCTTACCAATTATTTTCTTAGATGAATTGCTGCACGTAACCCCTACTGCTGTTTTTATTTCTATAATAAATTGTTCCATAGTTTACTTGGATGGCTTTCTCCCTATTTGTTCATATGCATCTTGAATTGTTCTTAGGATGAAAGAAACCATTCAGGAAAGGAAGCCAAAAGAAAAAAATTCAAGGAAGAAATACAAGATTCAAAACTCAAAGTCAACATACAAGTGAGTAGAAATTTTTGTTCAAGTTACAAGAAGTGAAAAAACTCTGTAGCACTGGAATTGTTGAATAAAAGTAAAACTTTATCTACAGATATTAATCCAGGTCTGTGCTGGTTTGAGTCTTTTGTGGACCCCACAATATCCTGCCCTTAAAGCAAACCTGTACCTGTGCCTATAAACCCATTGTAGACAGGACATTTTAATTAGATTCAGTTAAGTGACATTTTGATGAGATCACTTTTGATTAAATCACTTCAGTTAAGGGCCTTTGATTAGATTGTGGGAGCCATGGTGGATGTTAATACTTTTATTGGAGTCTGTTATAAATGAAGGGCTAAAAAGCTGCAGACAGTTGGGAAGATGGCGACAAACTAACAGGCAGAGCAAGAGCCAAAAGCTGTCCGAGGGACCTGCTTTGGGGATCAGCAGACCAGAACAGTGCTATGCAACTCACAGGAGGGTGAGGGGCAGAGAGACGAAGAAGCTTAAACAAGAAACGTGAGTTACCAACCCCTGTGGCAGCCAAGAAGGGTTCCCTTCCCCCAAGATATTAAGCTGAGGTAAAACACCTGACTCACTGCAGCCATCTGAGGGGGGAACAAACATCTTCCTCCCTGTCAGCCATTTCAAGGGAAAGGGAAGGAGAGGTCGGGGTGCTTCTCTTCAGTGAATTCAGCCAGAAGAGTCTGCTTTGAATCTCCAATCTGGAAATTTAACACAAGAACACAAGAAAGCTGAGACTGAAACACCTCCATGGAAATCTGCACTCACTAGTATCATCTGACAGTCTGGAAATTGCATGGTCAAAAACTGTGCTCTCTGTATCCAACCCCTGGGAGAAAATCTGCACCCCACTAGTGAGTCTCTGGCCCAATTTTGAAAACTTAAGCTGGGCAATTTTAAAGACTGAGTATAAATTGAACTAAATATCAAAGAAAAGTTGTGAGAAAAAAAAATAGGCAAGAGAGAGAAATTGGCCATCAGAGTAAACTCACTAACATATTTAGATGCCTAGACATGAGAAGAAAACTAGAAGCCATACTAGGAAACAGGAAGAGATGGCCCAGCCAAAAGAACAAACCAAATATCCTGAAGAGATACAGGATTAAGACAATCAGTGATAATCACACAACTTTCCTAAATCACTTCAAAGACTTTCAAGAAAATATGACTACAGAAATAAAGGATATTAAGAAGACACTGGGAGAGCATAAACAACAATTTAAAAGCCTGCAAGGAAAAGTAACAGACTTTATGGGAATGAAAGACATGATAGATGAGATTAAAAATATATTAGAGGCATGTAAGAGCAGATTTGAATTGCTTGAAGACAGAATTAGTGGCTTTGAAGACAGAACATCTGAACTGGAAAAGACAGGCTAACAGAAAGAGAAGAGAATGGGAAAACATGGAATTAAATGACAGTGCAAAACACACAAACATTTGCATTATTGGTGTCCCAGAAGGAGAGAAGAATGGAAAAAGGGCAGAAAGAATATTTGAGGAAATAATGACTGAAAACTTCTCAATCCTTATGAAGGACGTAAATATCAATATCCAAGAAAGAGAGAGTGTAGACTACAATGTGAACTATGGCCCATGCTCAGTGGCAAAGCGTTTATCAATTCCAATGAATGTGCCACACTAATGATGGATGCTTATGTGGGAGGGTGTGGGAGATGTGGGGAGTGGGGATATAGGAATCCCTATATTTTTTGTGTAACATTTATGTAATCTAAGTATCTTTTAAAATTTTTTTTAATTAAAAAATAAATATCCAAGAAAAACAATGCACCCCAAACAGAATAAATCCTAATAGACCTACCTCAAGACACCTACCATTCAGAATGACAAATAGAGATAAAGAGAGAATTCTGAAAGCAGCAAGAGAAAAGCAGAGCATCACATACAAGGGAAACTAGATAAGATTAAGTGCCGACCTCTCTTCAGAAACCATGGAGGAGAGAAGAAAGTGGTATGATGTATTTAAGGCACAAAAGAGAAAATCTGCCAGCCAAGAATTCTGTATCCGGCAAAGGTGTCCTTCAAAAAATGAGGATGAGTTCAAAGTCTTCACAGACAAACAAAAACTGATAGAATGTGTTACCAAAAGACCAGATTTGCAAGAGATGCTAAAGGGGGTGCTGCAGCCTAGAAGGAAAAAAACAAGGGTGAGAGATTTGGAAAAGTGTTTAGAAATAAAGATTATCCGGAAGGGTAAACTAAAGGATAAGAAGATAGACAATAGAATGATATGACAATAGAGAGCTGAAGGACAAAATGGATGAAGAAAGTAATGCCTTCACAGTAATAACACTGAATGTTAATGGATTGAACTCCCCAATCAAGAGACATAGACTGATAGAATGGATTAAAAAACATGAGCTATTTCTATGTTGTCTACAGGAGACCCACCTCAGACACAAAGACACAACCAAGTTAAAAGTGAAAGGTTAGAAAAAGTCATTCCATGCAAATAGTAACCAAAAAAGAGCTAGAGTAGACCAGATAAATGTAAAATAACAATAGTATAGTATATGAACAATAATTACTCAGTGCAACTGGCAAATTGTTCCAACAATCAGTATTCTGTAATTTTTTCCTACAAAATAAACACTTGCTTTTAATTGAGGAGGACTGAAGAAGAGATATAGTTTTGGATACTTCATTTTTCTTTAAGCTTTTCTTATTCAGACTCTTTAATTAAAATAGGCTATCTGGATAAATAATGATTTAGCATGACTACTGTTGAACAAGATTTTGAGTTTTTCTGCCTCATAAAATTATGAGTTGGTAAATTGTTATCTGCTGTAATTCATTCCAAATGTGAAGATGTGAAGAATTACCAAATAGGAATTTGATTGTCTAGAAAGATTATCTAGATTATCTAGAAAGAATTATGGCCTAAATGGAAATTAAATAACCAAACCAATAATTTATTCCATTCTTAGAGATTATTATGTCCAATAATTAGAGCTGTAATATAAAAATTAGAATGATGTTATAATTTCTATTATATTTGAATTATTATTTACATTTATAAAGGTTTGTTGCTATGCTATTTTTTACAATTGAGTATATTAAATCTAACCTGGCCTTGCACTCTTGTTTTAAATTCGTAATTTCTTTCAATCTAATTTTCTATTTATTTTACAATTTTACAATAAAGGGCTTTTAACAGCTTTTTAAAAAGCCATTGATTATAAACTTTGGATAGATTATATGGTATGTGAATATATCACAAAAAAACTGCTTAATAAACGAATAAATAATTGTGCAAGAATAGCCAGAAATAGCAGCTATGTACATCAGGGGAAAAAGAAAGATTGAGAGGTGAGGAATTTTCTTGTTTGTCTGTTTTTTATTTATTATTATTATTGAAATAATGAAAACACTTTAATAATGATTGAAGTAATAAGTGCACAACTGTATGATTATACCCAATACCATTGATTGTACACTTTGGATAAATTCTACGCTTTATTAATATGTATCAATAAAATTGATTTGTTTAAAAAAAAAAAAAAGAAAGAAAGAAAGCTGCAGACACAGGAAAAAAGCCACAATGACAAAGAGAAGCCTCCAGATGCTGATGAACCCAGGAGAGAGAAAAGTCACAGACGGAGCAACCCGAAGCTGAAGCAACAAGGCCCAGAGGAGAGTGGAGAGACAAGTGGGCCCTGCCATATCCCTGATGGCCACATCTGAGCTAGGAGGAGACAGAGACTGGCAGAACCACCACTGTGCCTTGCCACCGGCAGGAGTCCAGGATCGCCAGCAGCCAAACTTGGGTGAGACAGCATCTCTGATGGAGCCTTGATTTGGACGTTTCTCACAGCCTCCGAACTGCCGGCTTTTAACCTAATAAATTCCCATTGTAAAAGCCAAACCTTTTCTGGTATTTTGCATCAACAGACTTCAGCAAACTAAAACAAGCCCTTCCAAAGAAAAAGATAACAGCCAGTTCTACATGGAACATGAAGCAGACCACACACATAAGAAATAGGAGAAACATTATGTCACTAATACAAGTTACAGGACATGATAGCTAGTTATTTCTACAAAGAAATACAGAAATAGCTAAAAATAGACAACACGACTAACAGAGTAGGTAGTCTTAAGAGAGCCGATATCTGATATATACCAGAAAAACAAAAACCAACATTCTGGTAATATTTCACCAAACACTTTCACATCTGTATTTCATTTAATTTTCTCAAAAACCAGACAGATGTTATCATCTCATCTTGCAGATAGGGGAATTTTCCTAAAGTTGTTGGGTTCCTAAGACTAAGTGAGAATACCAGAACTCTAACCGTTGTCTGACTGAACTAAAACCTATGCTTATGCTGTGGATTACTACACGAGACTGCCCCTTAAGAGAAATCAGTATTGATAAATGAAGCTTCACCTAGTCTCAGGTTCCTCACCAGCCACCTCTCCCTGACATTCCATTGGTCACAGGCTATGCAAACACCACCATCTGTCAGAATGCAAAGTAGACTCAAACAAAAAGTGGGCGGATTGTGGATGCATGATGCTTTTTTGTTATTTTTTTTACTAAATGAACCAAATGTTTTGGCAAGAAAATTAACTGACCATTAGTTTTCCTGATGAAGAGTTCCAGTCATCTATAATCTTTGTACCTTTAAATAAACTGAGCTACAGCTTTTACTGTGAGTGAGTCTTTACTGTGGACTGATGGTCTGGATAAAGAAGCACTTTTGTTTATACATTTAAAGTAGAGCACCTAGATATTACATTGAGTGTGACCATGAAAAACTTATAATTTAGTGTTTACTTTTATTCTCATTAATGTAATAATTAAATAATTAAATAAACAGAGTTTATTCTAGAGTAAGTGATACTAGTTTTAAAACTACTACACTATTAGTTCTGCACTAATTTAAGACAAGGGCCACTATTTCTTTGTTGATTTTTTTAAGTCTAAAAGGAAAGAAGCTTTGTGTTTCAGGGAAGTGCTAGACTAAAATTGTTTTTAGAGCATATTTTGGAAGGCAGTTTATGCTGTCTCTTTTGTAACACCCCAGAGCACCTGGTAGAGAGAGAGCTCTGACCCCAGAGTTGAAAAGGAAATTGAAAGACATCTGGTCTCCCCAAGCCTAGATAGGCACCAGAAGGCAGTCATATCCTATTTTGCTATCACTTACCTTGTCCCACCAATGTGTTCTGAGATTTTCAGCAGAGCCCAGGTGCTCTGGAACCTAAATTCAAAACTCTAAATCTTTGTGGAGAATTTTGGGTTTCAAACAAAATTTCTAACACTGTTATGCTGAAGAGAAGCTGTTTCTAATCTAGTGCATTTCACAAACAACATTCCTTTTATGTGGTGCTGATAAAGTGCCAAATTCTGTATTTCTGAGTACAGTTTTTGCAATATACAAGACCAGATTAGGGGGATGGGGGGGGGGCTTCTTCCATCACTAAAGATATTTTGCCTTTACTAAATACTCTATGATTCTTCATTCTTCTCGCAGCTTCAGGTCACTATACCCTACCCCACTTCTAATGTGATATAGGGAGAAGAGTATTGGAAGAAAAATCAGAGTGCTGAGTTCTAACAACTGTTCTTCCATTGAGTGGCCATGCAGCCTTCGAAGTCCTCACCTCTCTGCCTCTTTTTCTGCTATTATAAAATAAGATGTCAGACTAGATTCACAGCTTTCAAGCTTTTGACCTTGGACTATAGAGACCAGGAGTTCTGCAAACAGCAAAGGATTTTCTGCTCAAAATGAAGTGTAAAAGAAATTATATAAGGGACCTATCTACTGCTTTTGTCTCATATAGATTCAGGCTCTTCATGAGGTTCTAATGAAATTTTATTTGGGACTTTTTAAAAAAAAATAGATCTGCATCTAAGAGTTAAAAAAAAAAAAAAAGAAAAAACAACTACTGGATATGATGATCTCTGAGGTTCTTTCTACCTCTAAAATTCTACTAATGATCATTAGAGCTACTTTATTTACTATCTCCTATGTGCCAGGCGTAGGGCTAGGTCTTCCTCATCCATTATTTCATTTATTCCTCACAACAACTCTGCAATATATATTTATTATACAATTTTCCTTCACTTACTTTGCAGCTTGTTAGTTAAGAAGGCAAAATTTATACCCTGATCCATCAGGCCAAAAGCCCATGTCTTTTCTATTCTCAATATAAGACTCTAGAATTGGAGTTAACTTAAAATTAACTTTAAGGAAAATTACCTACAATATTAGCAGAGTTGGTAGGCAGAGTAGTTGTCCCCAAAGATGCCCATGTCCTAATCCCCAGAACCTGTGAATATGTTACCTACATAGCTAAAGGGACTTTACAGATGTGTTTAAATTAAGGAACTTGAGATGGAGAGATTATTCTGTATTATTGGACTGGCCCCAATGTAATCATAAGTATCCTTATAAGTGAAAAAGAGAGGCAGGATAGTCAGAGAAAGAGATGTGATGAGGAAAGCAGAGAACCAGAGTTATGCAGTGAGAGAAAGACTCAAACAGCCCTTGCTGGCTTTGAAGATGGAAGAGGGGGGACATGAGTCAAGGAATGCAGGTGGCCTATAGAAATTGGAAAAGCCAAGGAAACAGATTGTCCCTGGGAGACTCCAGAAGGAACACAACCCTACCAACACCTTAATTTTAGCTCAGCAAGACCATCTTGGACTTCTGACCTCCAGAGTTATAAGATAATAAATCTGTACTTTTTATGTCACTAAGTTTGCAGTAATTTGTTACAGCAGCAGTAGAAAACTATTACATAGGATAATATGGAGTAGTTGTCTACAAACTGATTTAAAAGACTTCCATATAGACAGTGTGACATGTGCATTAGGTTGAACTACAGGCCAGGTACAATAAGGTGCTTGAATAAAAAATTTGTACTCCAGCAGAGATTGGTCTGCTGGAGTCTATACCCTTAAGGCCGCACTCCACAGGTGACTACTACAAGTGTTTCTGTTACAAGTATCACTGGTCATCAGTAGATGTTTTATGAATTAGTATACTAAATATCAAAAATAGATTTTTATTGGTGAAATCAGTGGCATGTTAGTTAGTAAAGTAAATATTAGAGTGGGTTTTCATTCGGTGAATTTAAAAGTATTTAAGATATGTGGATTGTTTAAAATATTTGGGAGATACCCAGCACCTTTCATGAACAGAATATAAGAATCTAGTGAAACCTTTCACCTCAACGGATAAGCTTAAAGCTTTATCCCTAAATGGTTCTAAGTCCAGTTATCAGAGGATTTCTCATTGCTGAATGTCAACCATAAGAGAAACAGAATCCTGCCTCTGGAATGTTGTTGTGTTTGCTTTGAGAGAATCATTCCTGCAGGGTGGTGTCAGAGCTCCGAAAAGATCAGGAAACTGGGCCTGCATCAGTACAGACTCTAGGAAGTGCTTTGTACCTGCTAGCTAATAAATGTTTAACAAATGTCTGTTTGTGTGTCCCATTTTGATCCAAGACATACTTTCATTACAACTTTATAGCCAGGCTTTGGGTAAGTAATTACCCTTACCCCTCTGAAAATGTTCAGCAGCTTTCATTAATTACCAAAAAAACCTTAAAACAGGGCATAATGAAATTAGCTTGGGTCAGTTTGCAACAGCAGTCAATTCACAAGAGCCACATAGATTCAGAAAACTTAACAACTGAGACTTCCTGCTCATTTGCAACAATAAAGACATGTTGGATTACTTATGAACTCTGCCATAGTAAATGGTAACTACAAAAGACTACCATTTATTAATATGGAATAAATTTCTGGGCTTTCTTTCACTAAATTATATTTTAAGCACTCCATTGGAAGAAAAATGACAATGATCTTCTTCTTCATAGACTATACACCTCTGAAAGTATCCTCCAAGCTTTCAACATGACTGTTCAAGATATAACCTTCTATTATAGGCAGTGACCAGGACAACAGCCTTTGTTAAATGTTCTTAGTGGAAAAGTTCTATTCAGTTTATAAGCATGGAAGTCAAAACCCCAAAAACTAAAAAACAAAATTCTGCCAAGAAGCCTGCAGGAGGCTAAAGAAAAAGAGGCATTGGCTAAAAGAAAATTTAGCACATATGAAGATATTCCAAATTTCAAAAGAACAACCTGTATACATGTCTCATGTACTCCTGAAAAAGAAAAGAGACAACAAACACAAGCAGGATGAAACACATTAGAGCCTTCACCTGTGAGAGGACACATTGATATTTATGGATGAAAATAGAGTAGGTGATGAATGATAAATCAGATTTTTCATACACATGAAAACCACCAAAACAAATGTTTCATTATGACATGCTGTTTCAATTCTCTTTTTTCTGCAACATTGTGAGGGTAATTTCCAAGAAAAATGCCTCATGATGGCTACTGATAGGCCATATGGAAATAATGAACAAAATGCCTATGTTTGCTTCCACACATGAACAAATCTAAATGATTTGATTTGAGCTTACCAGACTTTTCAGTCAAAAAGAGAAACTATGGAGTCAGTTACTTGTTTGTTTTGCTTCATAGAATATTTGGACTAGAAAGACTCTTAAAAGCCATCTATTCTAGCTCTTTAATTTTACTAAGTAATTAACTTGCCCAAGATCACATAGCCAGTTAAGTAGCAGAAATCAGTGGTCATTCTATACCATAATTTCTTTGTCATCTATTTGATTTGTATTATTTGTATATTTTCCTTTTGTTAATTTACATAAAACTGGTAGTTCATGAGATATCAGTCTGGCTTCTCAATTTGTTGGCATTTTGAATAAATAATAGTGCAGTATTTTCATTGTTGAGACATCCTTTTGCTACTATTCAAATGCCACATGTACATGCAACATGCTGTTTCCCACTGGCCTACATTTGCCAATTTTTTTCCATCTGCCTGGAATGTCACTAACCCAGCTCTCTGCCTGGCCAACTCCCCTCACATAGGCCAAGTTCACTTGTCAGTCTCTCTGCAGAGCCTTTCCGTAGTGCCCCCTAAGATTGGAAGAGTTATCCAATTGTGCTCCTTCCACTCTCGCTTTGTGCCCTGCACACCCTACCTTAGCTTAGCTTACAACTCTCTTGCTGCATTGTAAACATCTTTATTCATCTACATCTCTGACTAAATTTTGAATTCCTTGAAGTCTGTGATGGTAATTAATCATTCTGTTTAATTAATCATCACACGCCCTTTACCTTCTTCCCTAACACCTAGATAATGTTGATTACACAACAAGGCTCAAAAACTGAATTAAGTCTTAGTGATAAAGACACAGATATTTTAATGTCATTATAACAATTATCAATATGTTAGCTGCATTCATGCATTTATTCCACAACATGAGAAAAGTAAATAATATGCAGGACACCCCATCCCCCCATAGAAGAACATAGTTTAATCGAGTAGACAAATAGCCACAATTACTTGTAATGTGGGTAATATCACTTTTAAACCTATTTGGTTTTTTCCATTCTTTTAGCAATCAAGCAACAGAACTTGGTGACTATTTATTAAATAGCTAGCCAATGGTATTCTTCAACAAAATATGATTTTAAGCAGCAGCATATGGGTGCCTACATTTGCATATTTTCTATTCCAAATTTACATTAAAACTATTTTGGTGAATGTGGTAGGCACAATAATGGACTCCAAAGATGTCCATATCCTAATGCCTAGAAACTGTGAATATGTTGTGTTACATCATGGCAAGAGGGAATCAAGGTTGCAGATGAAATTAAGTTTGCTGACTTTGAGATGGGAAGATTATCCTGGATTATCCAGGTGCACCCACTATAATCACAAAGGTCCTTAAATGAGGAGGAAGGAGGCAAAAGAATTAGAACCAAAAAGATGGCATCCTGAGAAAGACAACCAGCCATTGCTCACTTTGAAGACAGAGGAATGGAACCATGAGCCAAGGAAGCCATATGCAAACCTGTAACAGCTAGAAAAGGCAAGGAAAAGGATTCTCCTCTAGGGCCTCCAGAAGGCAATCCTGCTGGTTTTAATTCAACAAAACCTATTTAAGACTTTTGAGCTCTAGAACTATAATAGATTTGTATTGCTTAAGCCACTAAATTTGTAGTAATTTGTTATAGCAGCAACAGAAAACTAATACAGTGACTGGCAATCTTGCCATGTGCATGCAATCATATCTATATTCCACAACTGAATAAAGGCAGCCAGTCCTATTTAGATTAAATTTCACAAATAACTAAGATACTTTCAGTATTGTATTTTTGACAATATATTTGTCAAATTCAGTTGAATTTTAATTATGGCAATGCTCCAAATTTCCCTAATGAGGGTTTTGCTATAGAACTAATGCAATGTTAATGATAACAGGTTTAACTAAGCAATGATCAGGCAATCCACTGCTAAACCTTTGTAAAAATATGGAAAGGAAAGGAAATGTTAAGAATAATTATGAGGACTGAAAATTGGGTAGTAAAAAGAACACAATATAATTTCATTATTTCAGTATTAATGCTTCATATTTTATTGTAAGAAAAAAACTATGTTCCCAAGTGAGCTATTCTGATATGATAATTTTAGAGGTTTTTCCACATTTATACATAATAAATAAAATAGAAAAAGAAAACAGCAACCTCAGTAACTGTGATACATATTTCTGCTTTCCTAGCCAGTATCATAAAAATGGTCTCCAAAACTTTTAGAGCATATGAAAGTATCCTGTTAAAATAACATATTGTGAGGTTTTTTAACTGACAAATGTGCAAATGCTTGTTGGAAACTTATTGCCCTTCAAAGGTAAAATTTGGGCCATGGCTTCCCAATCCCTTTCGTGGCTCTTGGTCCGCATAAAAGAACATAATTCTGTGAGATTATGAATGATAAGAATAATTGATTCCTGACAGCAAATGTTCATCCATCACTATCTGGAACTAGATGAGTCAATAGTAATTACTTTTGATTTCCAGGCCCTGGATCCCACATTCAAATTTTGCTGATCAAAAAAGCATTCAATACTCATCCATCATGTTCCAACCATGTCAAAAGCACTAACATCTGGTATTTAATTATATATATTAGCCAACAGCATTCTCAACATCTATCCCAATGACGCCCTCTCTATACTGTCAAATACGGTAAGTCATGGTCAATTCTGTCAACACTGTCTTTCAAGTTTAATCCCCAAATATATCACTATTGTCAATGTTTTAGTTCAAGTTGTTATCTTCTCTTACTGCTAACTCTCTGACATATTCCATCTCCCATACTGGTTTCAAAAACATCATCCTTCTCTACTTTGAAACTTCTATTGGCTCCAGGTTTCCTCCAGATTAATGGTAAAATCCTTAGGCAGAGCATACAAGACCCTCCACAGTTTGGGCCACCCTTTCTCAGCATCATCACCCATTGTTCTCTCCCTCCTACCCTCCAGCCAAGCAAAACTTCTCATTATATCCCTCAAATTAATCATGCCTTTCCACACTTGAGCATCTCTGCACATGGTGTTCCATATTCATGTACTCTCTGCCTGGCAAACTCCTGTCATCCTTTTAGACTAGACCCAAATGGGACAGCCCTGAGAAATCATCTCTAATTTCTCTAAGCATCAATTCCCTTCTCTTTTATGCCACAGCTTTTGCTACAATACAGCTCTAACATTTCACACTGAGTTACAAGTATCCTTTTATACGCTGTTAATGAAATACAGAAAAAGCCCCAGACTTGTGCTGTGCTCCTTTTTCATTGGGCTAAATATCAAATATTTCTTTTACTTCTTCTTCTAGTCTATGCAAAATATATAAGATGCTATGGATTGAATTGTGTACTCTAAAAAGACATGTTCAAGTTCTGACTCCCAGGCCTGTGGATATAAACTTATTTGTAAATGGGATCTTCTTTGAAGATGATATTAGTTAAGACAATGCCAACTGGATTAGGGTGGGCCCTTAATACAATGAGACTGGTGTCCTTATAAACAGAGGAAACTTGGACACAGTTAGTAAGACAGAGACAGAGACAGCCATGTGATGAAGGCAAAGCTTGAGTTATGATCAAGCCAAGGAACATCATGGATTGCTGGCCCCACCAGACCCCACTGATTGAATCATAGCCCTGCCAACACCTTGCATTCATTATTTCATTATTAATGGCTTCTAGCCTACAGAGCCATGAGGCAATAAATTTCTATTGTTTAAGCCAACTAGTCTGTAGTATTTGGTTACAACAAGCCATGCAAATTACGGTATAGGGTATATAACAGGATGCTGTAGAGAAAGAATGCCTGCCAAAGTTTAAATTTGTATGTTTCTTCATCTTTTCTTTGTCAAGTGGAGTGCCAGCCACAAGACAATTACTACTACTCACTTCCACTACTACTACTACTACTACTACTACTACTACTACTACTACTATAGACACACAGACACACTTATGTATATATGTATTATTTTTTCATATTTTTCCATGTATTCATTTATCTATAATATACTAGATCAAAAAGTCACCTTGGAATCAGTAAAGGTAGTTCTAGTTGGAGGGGAAATATAAAGGAAAAAGGTCCAATAATCCGGGGGAAATAGGATGTATTCATTTCCTAAGGCTGCTGCTGTAAGAAATTAAAACAAACATGGTGGCTTAAAACAACAGAAATGCATTCTCTCACAGTTCTGAAAGCCAGAAGTCAGAAATTAAGATACTAGCAGAGCCACACTCGTTCGGGAGACTGTAGGAAAAATTCTGCTCCTGGCCTCCTCCAGCTTCTGGTGGCTACTGGCATTCCCAGATTTGTACCACATCACTCCAATCTCTGCCTCCATGTTCACATCACCTGCTCCCTTCCATGTGTTTGTTTTTACTTCCCCACTTCTTTCCTCCTTGAAGGATACGAAAAAAAAATGGCATTTAGGGCCCAACCAGGTAATCCAGAATAACTTCTGGGTGTCAAGGTCCTTAAGATAATCACATATAGAAAAACCATTTTTGTTTGTCCTTATAAGGTAATATTTACAGGTTCCAGGGATTAAGATCTGATATCTTTGGGTGGCCATTATTCAGTCCACTACAGGGTGTGAAAAATAAATATAATTTTAAAAAACCTTTGTGTTTTCCTGATAAAAAATAAAAGCTGTCTCATCCCTTAGGAAGCTGATACTGAAGGCTACAGAGAGGATAATTGTTCTGGGCCCAGAGGAGGTGGCAATTCCTAAAACAAGTCCCAGCCCAGCACTCCAGGTCTTGTTTGCTTCCTAGGAATTGACATGCATTTGAACTGAAAAAGCTCACCCAAAGCACTCTAATGCTCTGGGCTGATGCCTAGTAGAGAATGAGGGTCCCAAAATAGCTTATACTGAGGGAATACATTTTCTTATTGGCTCCTATCTGACACTCATGTTAGCTGGAGCAAAGAATCCAACCTCTGCCATTGTGCTTCAGGCCCTTAGGACAGAATTCAGAGCTTCACCTCTTCTTTAGCTCACATCTGCTGGAGAGAATCAACTGCCACCTTCACCCTGAATAGTCTTGTGTCTTACACTGGAGAGATTCATCCACTGCCATGATTTTGAAATGCTATGAAAGTGGAGCCCAGTAGCACCGGCCCACTCTAATCAAAGGCCTGCCATCTTCACCCCACATAACACTGAGGATGTGAAAAGCCCATCCTCCAAAAGATTAGCTACTACAGGGTGAATGTTATAGCATTCATGGCTTATTCTATGATTAAACTGTGATTCACTAAGGCCAGCGTCTATTCAGTCATTAGAATTCCTTTTCTGAAGGTTGCATGTCAAAATTAAAAAGAGCCAATCTCAGCTTCTCTTCCAAAATACTCACAAGTACAAGAGGCCCCTGGATAAACTGGATATCTGGATTTCCTTTTACCAACAAGTGGGATGCTAAAGCTCTTGCACTCTGTAGAATTAAAGACATCCATCATGCTTGGACTGTGTATCTTTGTTTATGCTTCACTTCACAGCAAGATCATTCTTTAAAGATTAAATAGCATACTGCTAGGCATAGAGTATAAGCTAAATATATATTGGTAATTGTCTTTTTACCCTTTGGGAAGGGTTTATATTTTAATAAATGCTGTTTTCTTTAAAATCCAGGTTCAAAACTGTTCAAGACGTGGTATTCTGGTGAATATAAAAATGGGGGAACAATGTTCTGAAAAATAAAATTGTGATGGAAACAACCATCATATAATAATTCTCATTAAACCATCTGGAAGACATATCACTGGGCAACTTACTTACTGAAATAATTTTCACATAAGTGGCTGTAGTTTTGCTACCATAATTACTTTAATTTTTACCATATGGGTAAATAACAAGTGAAAAACCCAATCAGAATAATAATGTTTTTGGATGGCATGCATTTCAAGGTGCAACAAGCTGATTATATATTATTCCTCAATTATTCACAACCCAAATATCTACTTACTTCTTAAAAGGATTTCAAAATGTTGTTTCACCATCCATGACAAAAAAAAATTTTTTTAAGCCACCTGTTTCTTAGGTGATTTATTGCTTACCTTCTAGGAAAGATTTTAATTGTAAGCACAATAAAGAATAGTTTTTGTTTCTAGGAAAGAAATTCATGGTAAGTAAAACATTATTGTAGTAAAAATCTTTATTATACCACATAGTGATGTTCTTTGAAGACTGTCTTGGAAAATATTTAAGCCATGACTGCCTTCCCAAAATTATCCAAAAAACTTTGAAAAGGCTTCCCTCACAGTCAGATGATGACCTTTAAAAGAAGCATAAATCAATCTTCCTTCATTTTATTCATTTTACAAGTATTGATTGGATATCTGCATTATGCCATGCCCTATGCTAGGGGGATATAGTGGTGAATAAGAGAGATATTCATGCTACTTTTGTTTCTAGAGAATCTGCCAATCTGAACAAGGTCATTTAGGCATTAAAAAATCATCCCAGCAAATGGCTAGAACAAGGCAATTGAACTGACAGCTCTGTTTTCCAAAGGGTCTCTCTCCCCCCAGGCTTTTTGGGATGAATTCATAAGCTTGCTATCATAAGAACAAATTATCCACCCAAAAAAAGCTAACTAAAAGAGAAGAGGCAAGCTTCACTTTAACTGACCCTAAACTCCAAAGTCAGGCAAAATGGTTGTCAGATGATCTGACAGGCTGCATGGATGAATCATTTGGTTTGACTCAACCTACTGAGTCATTCTTACTGTAACAAGTCATTCTATAATGTCATATTTTAGTTTACTTCAGGTCTATAATAATACCACTATTCTTCCCATTCAAATTGTTTGAGGATACAGAATTGAGTCAAATTCTCCTCAAGAAGTTAGTCACTTAGAACAACTATTTCAATTTTTCCAAGCTGCAGATTAGTCCAAGATATCCCTTCTTTAACTCCTTTTTTTCTCCCTCTTCCTCTTCCTCTTCCTATCCCTAAACATAAACATATAAACTCCCCTCCCAAGATACTGTCTAGTTTTCTGTTCTTTGTTCTTCTCATTCTCCCATGGACAACCTCTTCCATACCTATAGATTCAACAACCACCCTTCAGAGATGACTCTTTCTTTGTTGTCACTCACATGATTTTTTTCTCCGGAGAATGGCAATGGTTGCTGCAGAAACAGGTTGGGTCAGAACTTGAATTGGTGTCTAACAACATAGAAGTGAGGTGGGGCTGTGGCAATGGAAGAGTTTAAGCCAGAGGCATGATTTAACAGACACAAATTGGAGCCAAGCAAACCACAAGCAGGAATTAGTAATAAACAAAGATGAACTGGCAAGACAGATGACTTGATCAGCAGGCAAAATGGGCTAAAGTTGGTCAGTACTGGAAGCAGAAACTAAGATTAGGGATGAATTCCAATTGTAATTCTCTGCTTCCTTTTCCCTTCCCTTTTTTTCCCAGACCAACTGGATTATAAAGCCATTAGTTGTGGCATAGCAATGTAATTTTTTACATAGATGGTAGGAGGTGCCATGGTGGTCCAGAGTAGAATGTCAACCCAGTCAAGGTAAAGAGGGAATCCATCCAGATAGGCAGTCAGCTGTGGGGTGTCAAAACCTGAATAGGGTAAGGAGGGCAACCATGTGGAAGAGATATGGGGTGAGAAAGGCATCTCTCACTGGAGTATCAAATGGGGTATCAAAAGATCAAGCAGATTAAGGTGGAAAGCCACAAAAGGGGGCAGACTGCATGAGATACTGGAACCCAAGCAGGGTGAGGAGGGTGGCTATGCAGCAGGACAACCCAGTGCAGACAGTTGAAGATGGGTGAAAAGGGTATCCATGTGATGCAGATATGAAGGGATAACTATCATGGGTATTGGCACCCAAAGAAACATAGAATAGGTCTTCCAAGGAGGGTAAGGGAGGCTGGCATGTGGTGTCAGAGCCTGGGTGGGCTAGGAGGGCATCCCACAAACAAACTAAAAGTTTGATGAGGAATAGGACATTTACATAGCTTCAAAATACTTTCCCACAGAAAACATTAATTTCAAAGGGTTTGAAAAGCAATTTTACAATACAGAAAGTTGGCAGACACTACCCAAATCATGACCAAAATGAATATCATTAATTATGGGATAAATTGAAATCATGAGCCAACTGATAGGATGCAAAGAGAAGAACACAGCATCACTTCTATAATTTTCCTGCCAGAAATTCATAACCTGAATCTAATCACAAGGAAATATTAGTCAAATCTAAATTGAAAAACATTCTACAAAATAACTGGCTGTCTTAGTTTTCCAGTGATGCCATAAAATAATACTACAAACTAGTTGGCTTAAACAACAAGAATTTATTAGCTCACAGTTTTGAGGCTTGCATTCCAAAATCAAGATGTCGGCAGGATCAGGCCTTCTCTGAAGTTTGTAGCTTTCTGGTGGTGGCTTACTAGCAATCCATAACTCAATGTCCACCTCTGACACATGACAATCTACATTTTTCTATATGGCTTCTATAGCTCTTCCTCAATCATCTGTCTAGATTTCCTCTACTTATAAGGTCTTCAGTCATATTCAATTAAAGCTCACCTTGATTCAATTTGGCCTCAAGTAAGTAGGATCTTCAAAGATCCTATTTACAAATGACTCCACACTCACAGGACTGGACATTAGAACTTGAATATATCTTTGTGGAGGACATGATTCAATCTATCACACTGGCCTATAAACTTCAGAAGTGTCAAGGTCATGAAAGCCAAGAAAAGATAGGAACTATTCCACAATGAAAGAGACTAAAGTGACATGATGACATGACAACTAAATGTAATGTGTGATCGTGAACCAATTGGTGAAATTTGAATGAGTTCTGAGGACTGGATGGTAGTAACGCATCATTGGTAATTTTTTTATTTTAGTGCTTTTATTATGTATGGAAATGTTTGCAGGAAATATACACTAAAAGGTTCAGAGGTGATGGGACATTAGGTCAAGTTACTCTCAGTGATTCAGGGAAAAAACGATTCCTCCATACTATACTTGCTACATTTCTGTAAGTTGTAATTAGTTCAAAAAATTTTTTTTAATTTATTTAAAGAAATTTGTGTACCTCCAAGTCTACAAAGGTCCAAGTGGATCTTGACCACTGTGTCTATATCTAATCAAGACACCTGCCCAGTCATACCATTCATAGTAATTCAGTATCTTCTAAATGGCCTGGACTCTCAGTTAAATGGATCTTCTTCCCCAGGCCTTTTAAAGATTAACACAATGAAAAACTTTTTTCAGAGGAAAAGTGGGGGATCAAAGTGAGCTGTACTCTTGACCTATCTGCTAAAACTGAATCTTCAGCACAAGCTGGGAACAAAAGAATCAAAATCTCAGTTCATACATGATAATACTCTACCCTGAAATGCCTTTCTTCCTCTGCCTCTTCTAACTACTACCGCACTCAGTTCAATTGTTTCCTCTTTCAAAAAGCCTTCTCTGGCCCTTCGATATAAGAATGAAAAACAATGAAACTCAGGCTTCAGCCTAAGGTGTATGAGTTTTGAACCATATCCTAGGGTAATTGATTACCAAACTCCTTCAGGATATAACAATTTCATCAGCAACTTGATATTGCAGCATGGACTCCTCCAAGAAGTTATAGCAAGGCTTTCATCTCCTTTGTATAATCTGCAAGGCAAAGTTAAGTTTCTGCATGGGCTCAGGAGATGCAATATACCATAAACAAATAGGATGAGGTACAGGCAAGATTTATAAAAATTTCCTGAAAATTATCTTTATGCCTAAGGTCTCACAGAAAACAATTTATTATTTCTGTTGACAATCAAATTGATAGGCTCAGTGATCAGTCTTCAGCATACCTCCTTCCATTCTTTGGTCAAAGTAGATTTAAGTCCTAGGTTCTAATGATGATTTTCTTATTAATTAGCAAGTCATTTAATGATTCCAGGACTTTATTTCTTCAACTGAGTTATGAATAGCTTGTACTAGAAAGCCTCTAAGGGAAATTTCAGCTCTTCCATGAAAGAGCTCCTATGACTCCATTTCTAATTACCCCTACAGGGAATCACAGAAGTGAGTTGCTGCATGAACTCATTTTTAATGATAAGGATGAATGAATTCTATACTCCATATTTAGTCATGGAGTCATAGCATCTCAGAGTAAGTAGAGATTATAATGAGCATCCAATCCAAACATCAGTTCTGGGCTTGAATTTGAGTGGCAGCTCAGACTACTTAAAGTTACCAGCTTTATGTGATAATGGAAAGGACAAGAGCAAGGCAAGATTAATGCCAGGATGAAAGCTATAGAGATAGGTAGAGTTTAAGGATCATTCTTTTTAGGATATGGGACACTTGAGCATAACTTTAAACTGAAGGAAAGATGGCATTGAAGAGAGATGGGTTGAAGAAAGATGGGGGTAAATTATTACTCAAAATCCTTGAAGAAATGGATAGGTTTATCTGTGGAAAGAGTAGAGCAATTTCTTTCTTAGGCAATAACAATCATAATAACAAAACAACAACAACAAGATCTAATCTGCTAACTTGTGCACTTACTTTGTGCCAAGCACAGTGTACTTTATGTACATTACATCACTCCTCCTCCTATCAAGACTATATGGTAGATACTGTTATTTACCCCCATTTCACAGAATAGGAAACTCAGGCACAGAATAAGCAAGTAACCCGCCTAAAGTCACATAGCTAATGGGCTGTAAAGCGGAGATGCTCAGTCTACCTCCAGAGCCCCTTCTTTTGACCACTCCCAAGCTTCCTTTAGGGAAGGAAGGAAAGAATATTTACTTTCAGGAGTAAATGGGGGGAATCCTACAGAATGTTTACTTGGTAGCCTCAATTTTCCAAGTAAAGGAGGAAACACCATCTGCTCAGGTAAGGGACAAGGATAAGACCAGGGATTGAGAAAAGGAGTAGAGGTTTACACAAGCCTTATAAGGCTGGAAAGGGGACCCAACTATGGATGTAAAAAAGAATTGCTAAGTGTCATCACAGGCCCAGCTGAGTTTGGAATGCCTCCACTGGAAATGGCAGTGATCAACATGGTTATGCAACTCTCTTGAGTACTTCTCAGAAACCCAGAAGCAGGAACCAAGAAAACAGATCATTGATCCATTGCCAGGGGCCTGGAAAAGGGATGAGATGGACAGTAAATGTCTTAAGGGAATTGAAAATGATGGTGAAAATAGATGAAATAACTGATCATTGGGGCCCAGGCCACATTGGAAGGGAAGTGAAGCTAATGAATGTCTGTTGAATCAAATAGTAAGCATAAAAGACATTTTCTTTTCAGAAATATTTACAATTATATAGGAAATTTGAAATTTATCTCAGCCATCATTTTCTTTAAATCTTTAATTATATAAAGCAAGGACAAGTCACTTTATATTTTGTGTTTTAGTTGAAATCCACATATATCTATTAAATACTAAATATATTGTGTCTATAGTTAAAAGACCTAGAAGTCCCAGCTCTGTACTAATCAACTATGTAACCAACTAAGCCACCTGGCCACTGTGTGCCTCAGGTTTCTTATCTGCAAAAGGAAAGAAGAGAAAACTGGATTAAGTTATCCAATAGTCTGTGCTTCATTTCTTCCTTTCATCATGAGAAAATAAATTTCAGAGATCTCCTAGCTAGTTTTCTAGCTTTAACATAAATGGAAACTTACTATACTTAATATGTGTTAAATAAAACATTTTTTAAAACAATGGGCTGTACATGAATGTCAGAAGATAAAACATGGAATTGTACAACACTGTGGTCTTTATTGAGGACATTGGACCAGGGTTAATAACATAAGTGTAAAAATGTTCTTTCATTAATTAAAACCAATATATGACACTAATACATGGTGTTAATAAAATACACCTTTGTCTTGCACGATATTGCAGTGATGGATACAGGCCATTGTATATTTTCTCATAACTTACAAAATTGCATGGGACAGAGTATTAACTATGACATAAACTGTAATCCATGGTTAGTAGCAATGTTTCAATATAGATTCATAAGTTGTAACAAATGTACCACACTAATGAAGGATGTTGTTAATGTGGAAAAGCATGAGAGGGAGAGGGAGTGGGGCATGTGGGACTCCCTTACATTTTTTATGTAACATATATATAATCTAAAGCTTCTTTGAAAAATTAATTTTAAAATAATAATAATAAAATCCACCTAATGTAAACTATGGACTAATGCTATTAGTACTATTTTAAAATTCTTTCATTAATTGTTACAAAGGTACCACACTAATGCAAAGTGTCAACAATAGGGGTTATATGGGAACGCTATGTTTTTTACATTATTTTTACATGATGTAACTTCTCTAATTAAAAATAATTAATTAATAAATGAATAAATAAATAAATAAATAAGCTTGCCAAGTGAGTAAGGCTGTTTGGGAACATCAAATCATCCCAATTCCCTGGCCAACATTATGTGAAGCAGAAGTGCTGAGTCAGCCTGCAGAATAATTAATTGTTGCTGTTCTTAAGCCAAAAAAAGAAAGAAAGAAAGAAATCAGCTTTCAGACAAGCTGTGAAGCTCAGTGACTAGGAGAGCAAAGGGACACGGTTTGTTTTTCAGAGGATGCATTGCTGGATTCTAGGTCTCCGTGATACCATTCGTGCCAGAGTAATGAGGCCACCTTTGCTAGTCTATGCACCGTGAAGGCAGGGAAGGATCTGAGGCTGGGTCTGAGGTATTCTTAACATATCTTATTATCCAACACTCAATAAATATTTTTCGAATGAAAAAAAAAAAAAGCTGCACATCCTTCAACATTAATTTCATAGTTTCAACTGTCAATCAGGGAAATGAGCTACAAAATACAACAGAAAGGTTAACTGCTTAACACCTCCATCGTTAGGGTCTCAAGAATCTTAAAACAGAATGATGAGCCACACAGCAACACATAAGACTATCTCTAGTCTCAGAGTTGACAAAACTGTTTCTATTTTGGCCCCAGGTCTACCAAGTCTGCATTTATTTTTCAGATATTTAATTTCAAGTCTTTCAATTGCCTTTCCATTCCTTTGCAACATATGGGTCTTATCATCCAGAACTATAGGTGTTTACTAAGTAAATTAACAATATTTTCTGAATTCAGAATTATTTTAAGCTTGGAGTTAATGGATTCCTTAAACTTAGAGCTTTTCAGCCTATGCTGGATTCAGTGAAGGAGAAATATATTTCTGGCTATGTGGAAGCTGGCTGGGATCCCAGATGGAGAAAGAGGAGGTCTGGATTGAGAGACCTGACTCCAAATCTTAGTTCAGCTGCTTGCTAGTACTGGTGAGACCTTAGGCAAATTTCCTTACTTGTCAAAACTTCAGTTTTCTTATTCATTAAAAAACAGAGAGGTTTTACCTTCTTAAGGTGTTGCCATTAGAATTAAAATAGGTAAGGCATATTCTAAAATGTTATTAAAACCACCCAACCATTCATAAGGAGTAAAAGACTATTATCTTTATGAACATGAAAACTTAGGCACAGGGAGTTGACAAATCTATTATAGGGTATACTGGGAACATGACCAGGTAAAGCTAACAAAGAGCCAGTGTTGTCTCTAGTGGACAGTCTGTGTAAGTATTTCCCAATTATACAATGAATTAAAATGTTGGGAAGCAAAATATATTTTTCAAATTAGGAAAAATGTGTCTCCATGTAGAAAAGATTATGAATTGATTTATTTAATCACAAGTCTTCATACGAAATCCTACTATGTACCAGAGACTATGTTTAGTCTCTTCTCTCAAAAAGATCTCAAGAAAGTCATGCTAGTATTCTCATTTATACAGGTATGTTTCTAGTAGCTTGTGTCAAGAGTCCCAACTTGGCTTTAGTTTCTTATCGGTTAAGAGGAGCAAACATAAAGAAGAACCTTTCTCTGGTTGACATCTAGCAGATAAGCTTTAAAATAATAATGGTTAAGTGAAGAAAAAAGCTTCAATAATCAGTCAGATATAAAAGAGGCCCATGAATGCATAACATCTAGGCAAGATATATTTTTTATTGTTGACATATCTCACTTTCCATATTCAGTTGTAGATATTTGCTTTTATGTTTTTTTCTTTCTTTTCTCTGGGTTATTATTATCTCTTTCGTGTTCATAAATTGGAATTTCCCCAACAGCTATCATAGAGTAATTGATCAAAAATGTTGAAAATAGAATAAATAATCTAATTCCAAGTCTAGTGCTCTTCCAAGTGAAAAAAAAAAAAAAAAGAGAGTCCCAACCTGGGAACTCAAGTTATATTCACTTTAGGATCCATATGTGTTTAAGATTCAATTGTAAACACAATTGAAGGATCAGGAGAGTCCAGTACAAGTTTATTTATATTTGAGATTAAGGAGCCTTCTGGGAAAAAATCCTGAATTGCCATCAAACTTGGTCCAGTGTCAGTGGCAAGAGATTGAGGAAAGTGTGATATAACTCAGCTTATCCTCAGGCCCAGATCATATAGATGAATACATGAATTCCAGGGAAAAGGAGGCTTTAAGAAAACAAATAGTAATAAGTAAAAGAGCTATTTCACTGAGCTCTCAGTGGGATCTTTTGAGGGAAATTTGTTACCATTTAAGTCAATGGTTTTGAGAAAAATATGTCCTCTTGACAAATGTATATCCAACATCAAGTGCAATTCCTAGCATAGAGTAAGTGCTCCATAATACATGTGAATGGGTGAGGAATGAGTTCCTTCTATAATATTTTGTCAAATTTAGTTAAGATGAAAAAAACACAATCCCCACCCTTGAGAGATTAATTATAATTACCATTGTAAAAAAAATGATGTGAAAATAGTTATAGAATAACAAATCCAGGAGAAATTCATTTATCTAGTGGGGTTAGAATGAGCTTCAAGAAGTAGATTTAGAGTGGGCAATGAAGAGTGAGGAGAAGATAAGATGGGCAGAGGAGGCTGCCAGATAAGAGAAGAGCACAAGCCAGAGATCTGAAAAGATTTGATGAATTAGAGCAAAAATAGCTCATCAATGGATGCAGTGGCTTATGGCTTCCTTCTCTATTACTGAAAGAAAATGGAAAGGATATTGGGAAAGATAACTCCATTTTTTGTGTTTCCCCACTATCCTGTTACACTTCATATCATTTCTTTACTGACTAAAGATTCTGAATTTTATGCTCTAAGAATCATACAAAGTCCTCCCTAAACATAAGTTATATTCACAAGACAAAGTTATTGTGTCTCAATTCTCTCTTTTCTTGGGAAATGTTTTTTTTCCCAGGAAGCACCTGCATCCTTCAGGCAGAAAACACCAATGAAGAAGACCAGACTGGATATACTGAACAAAGACATTTTTTAAAATACTCAAGGAGGTGAAGGAAAATACAGAGAAAGAATTAAAGGATATCAGGAAAACAATGAATGGACAGCATGAGAATATTAATAAAGAAATAGATATTTTACAAGGGAACCAAACAGAACTAATAGAGTTGAAGACCACAGTAACTAAAATGAAAAATTCCCAGGAGGGCACCAACAGCAGATTGGACCTACCAGAAGAAATAATCGGTGAACTTGAAGACAGGACAATTTAAATGAGTCAGTCTGAGGAGCAGAAAGAAAAAAGAATTTTTAAAAGCTAAAAGAACCTGGAACACCATCAAGTGTACCAATACATGCATTATAGGAGTCCCAGAAAGAGAAGAAAGAGAGAAAGAGACAGAAGGACTATTCAAAGAAATAATGACATAGAACTACCCAAACTTAGCAACAGACATGAATATATATATCCAAGAACTTAGAAATACCAAACAGGCTAAACAAGAAGAAATATACACCCCATCATATATGAATCACACTGTTGATTACAAAGGATAAGGAGAGAGTTCTGCAAATTGTAAGGGAAAAGTAATGTATTGTGTACAAGGGAGTCCCAATTAGACTGAGTGCTGATTTCTCATCAGGAACCACCTAGGGAAGAAGACAGTGCGTTTAAATATTTAAGGTGCTGAAAGAAAATAACTGCCATCCAAGAATTTAATATCCTATGAGACTTTCTTTCAAAAATGAGGTAGAGGTTAAGATACTCCCAGAAAAACAAAAGCTGAGGGAGTTCATCACCACTAGACCTCCCCCATAAACAATGCTAAAGGGAGTTCTTCAGACTGAAAGGAAAGGACACTAGACGGTGGTTCAAAACAGCATAAAGAAATAAAGACCTCCAGTAAAGGTAGCCATTTTGGGTAATTATAAATGCCAGTTCTATTTTTTTTTTTTTTTTTTAAGTACCAGGGCTGGGGAATGAACCCTGGACCTTGTGTGTGGGAACTCAGTGCTCAACCACTGAGCCACATCATCTCCCCTGAGTTGGCTTTTTGTTTGTTTACTTGTTGTTTGTTTTTGTTTTCTTTTTAGGAGGCAATGGAAATCAAACGCAGGACCTTCCATGCGGGAAGCAAGTGCTCAACTGCTTGAGACACATCCGTTCCCTTCAGTACTATCATATTGTATTTTTTGGTATGTAATTCCACTTCTTACTTCCTACAGGTGCTAAAATGCAAATGCGTAAAAACTAATGATAAATCTATGGTTTGGGAAATACAATTATACATAAAGATATAATTGGTAACAAGTACAAAAAAGTGGAGGGATGGAGGGCTTTAAGAAAATTATATGTGTACGCTATTGAAGTCAACTTGATATCACATCAAATATGATTATTATGTATTTAGGATGTTAAATTTTAACCCTGTGGTAACCATAAGGAAAATATATGAAAAATACATCCAGATAGAAATGAGAAGTCACTGCAAAAGTTACAACAGAAAAAATCAAATAAATACAACATAGGAATTAACAAAAGAATTTAGGAACCAAAAAGTTATAAAGTTTACAAAGACTAAACAGCAAAATGGAGAAGAAAGTCCTGCATTTTCACTAGTGATTTTAAATTTAAATGGAATAAAGTCTCCAGTCAAAAGGCAGAGATGGGAAGAATTGATTAAAAAAAAAAAAAAAAGCATGACCCAACCACATGCTGTCTGCAAGAGACTCAGCTTAAATTCAAAAACACAAATAGGTTAAAAGGGAAAGATGGGAAAAAATATACCATGCAAGTAGTAGCCAAAAGGGCTTGGGTAGCTATACTAATATCAGATAAAATAGGCAAAACTGCCATTATATATTGATAAAGGGGCCAATTCACAAGAAGATGTAATGATAATAAATATGCATCTAACAGCACAGTCCCAAAATATATGAAGAAAATACTGACAGATTTGAAGGGAGAAAATTGATTGTTCTACATTAATAGCAGGAGATTTTAATATATCACTTTCAATAATAGATAGAACACCTAGACAGAAGATCAAAAAGAAAATAAAAGGCTTAAATGATATGTTAAAACAACTAGACCTAACAGACATATAAAGAACACTTCACTCAAAAACAACAGTATACACAATATTTTTGGGTGTACATGGATCATTCTCCAGGATAGACCATATCGTAGATCACAAAACAAGCCTCAGTAAGTTCAAAAATATTGAAATCATATCATGTCTCTTCTCTGACCATAAGATTGAGGTTAGAAACCAATAACAGAGGAAGAAATGGAAAATTCACAGTGTTAAATGGAAGTTAAACAATGTACTCTTAAACAACCAGTGGGTTAAAGAAGAAATCACAAAGGAAACTAGGAAATATCTGGAGGCAAGTGAAAATAAAAATACAACACAACAAAACTTATTGGGGACATCATCAACATGGCAATATAAGAAATCTCCTGAAAAATTCTCCTGAGATTTAGCAAATAAAAGGACAAATTCCACTTGCTGGATGATAGTAGAGACTGGAGAAGCACTCCATAAATGATGAACTGCAGAAAAGGAAAATATTAGTTAGTTAACTTCTCTTCCAGATTTGCTGGTCTACTCCTTTTCCTGACTTGGTCCTGCACAGCTTGGAGAGTTGCTCAGAGGCCCAGATCCCTCCCAACTCTCACCAGAGACAGTAGTGATAGAACCCCACATACATCCAAATCCACAGAGCTCCAGGCAGAACTCAAGCTGATGAGGAGTGCTGCACACAAAAGGGCCCCAAGGAAGAAAAAGAGAGAGAGAGACCACCATAAAACTGGGGCTGAACATTGCTGCATTCACTCAATCCAGTTTTGTAGGCTGGACAACCTAAACACAAAAAGGACTTTTCTGGAGTGGCACACCTTTCTGAATTGACCCCATTTGGCTCCCCAGAGTAGGATACCCTACCAGGGAAGAAACCAGAGGCAGAAAAGCCTCACAGAGAAAAAATAAGGGGGTGGGTTTTTTTTTTAACTGAACTGCTGTAAGACAGGAGGACCTTAGAACTGAAAAGAGTAATGAAAATGGGGCACAGAGGGACAGAGAGAATTTAAACAAATCATAGGAGCTGGGAAGAAAATTCCACACAAAAACAAACATAACAAATCAAGATATCTAAGAAGGAACAGAGTAAAGGAAGTTTTCTCTTAGAGATGAAACAATTACACAAAAAGTACAATCTTAAAAATTGTACCATATATCCAGAGCAAGACTCAGATAAAGAAGAGCTGAGAAAATCTCATCAGTTAAACATGGGCTATTGTAAAGATCCAGAATAAGTTGGACAAAGTGCCAAAGAAGCACCTTACTTTAAGACCAATCAAGAATAATATCCTAGACAAGAGGGAGAAACTAACCTGCAGAGTTAACTCATCAAGACACTAAGATATCTAGACATCAGCAAAATCTTACAATTTAGGAGCAGACCTGCACTCCTTTTGTGGATCCCTGGCCTTCTCCTGCTGGGAAAGATTGATTCGGGAAATTCTTTTCTGGCATTGCTTACTCCCAGAATTTGCCTTCCAGGCAAAAGCAGCTGTGAGACAAGGGAAAACTGTAAAAAACAATTGAGGCATGTGGATTGGAGCAAGGTTTACCTGCATTAAGCCCAGCAGGAGAATACCTGAGAGATGGAGAAAGTCTATTTCCTGGGAAGTAGAGAGGGTGTTCAAACACCTGTAAAACAGGGGAACTCCTAAGGCCACTAGCAAGCACAAATCCAGAAGACCAAGGCCCAGAAAAGCCAGGGAAGATGCTGCACTTTGCATTCACCTTGAGCTGATCTTCCTAAAATCAGGGCTGAACACTGATGGAGAGTGTACCAGCCAACACAAAGCCAACTTGCAAAGATGGCAAAAGATGTGTTTGCTTAAGTTTTGTTAGCCCCTGGCACTCTAGGAAATCTCTGTCATATCACCAGCTGGTTAGAAACCCCCCCAAAAAAGATATAGGGAATAAATCCCAGAGTTAAAATGTATAGTGTGCAGCAAAAGATTACAAGACTAAGGAACAAGAAATGATACTCCATCCAAAAGAAGAGGATAACTATCCAGAAAACATCAATGAAGAAGACCAGACTAGACATACCAGAAAAAGATTTTTAAAAATTCATCTTCAATATGCTCAAGTATATAAAGGAAAATACAGAGAAAAAGGATATCAGGAAAACAATGAATGAACATGAGAATCTTAATAAAGAGATAGAAATTTTACAAATGAACCAAAAGAATTAATGGAGTAGAAGACCATAATAACTAAAATGAAAAATCCCAGGAGGGTTTCGAAAGTCGATTGGAGCTGACAGAAAAGGTAATCAGTATACTCAAAGACAAGAAAATTGAAATGAGTCAGACTAAGAAGAAGAAAGAAAGGAGAATTTTATTTTTTAATATATTTTTACTTATTTTTAAAAGATACTTAGATTACATAAAATGTTACATTAAAAAAATAAGAGATTCCCATATGCCCCACTCCCCACACCTCCCACTTTTCCCCACATGAACAACTCCTTTCATTAGTGCAGTACATTCATTCCAATTGATGAACACATTTTGGAGCTTTGCCACTAAGCATGGACTATAGTTTACATTGTAGTTTACACTCTCTCCCACTCAATTCTGTAGGCTGTGGCAGGATATATAATGGCCTGTATCTGTCACTGCAATATCATCCAGGTCAATTCCAAGTCCTAAAAATGCCCCCATATTACACCTCTTTTTCCATCTCCCTGACTTCAGCACCTCCAGTGGCCACTGTCTTCACATCAATGATATAATTTCTTCTACTGCTAGAATCACAATAAGTCTATAGTAGAATACCAGTAAGTCTTCTCTAGTCCTTATTTTATTCCCCAATCCTGAGGATTCTGGGATGATGATGCCCACTCTACCTCTAATTGAAAGGGGGCTTCGATCCCATATGGCTGATGGATGGGACTCTCTTGCTTACAGTTGTATACTCTCTAGGATTCTTAATGTGATTGTTGTCCATCCTCACCTCCTTCTTAGTTGTCCTGGATGAGTCCAATGAACTAGAGAGTAAGTGTAGCAACTCTGTTGAGGCTCAGGGTCCAGCTGACGCATGGACAGCCCAGAGATTAAAGTCTCTTGGACATACACCTACCAATTCCAGCACCAACTATAGGTTCAAATAAAAGGGACAGAAGAGGCATGTGAGAGAAGTCACATCTAAGTCCAACTCTGTCACACTCAGGAGCACAAACTCCAAAGTAGGGCCCACTGGCAAGGCACCAAATTCCAGAGCTATCTGCCATGACGGTAGGACCTGGGTGTCTCCAGAGCCCTCAGGAGCCCCACTATTTGGAGTAATATCTACTTTGGCCGTCTATGAGATCCTGCTGAGACGTGCATAAGCGTCACCTCTCTGATGACCCCTCAACTCACTTTGAAGTCTCTTAGTCATATACACTCATTTGTCTTTATCTTTTCCCCATTTTATTCAAGGTCTTTTTCCAGTCGTATCACCAGCCAGTGCTTGGTAGTAATCCCTTGGTGCCAGGGAGGCTGATCCCTGGGAGTCATGTCCCTCTCTGTGGGGAAGGTAATGCATTTATATGCTGAGTTTGGCCTAGAGAAAGGTCACATTTGAGCTACAAGGAGGCTCTCAGGAGGCAACTCTTAGGCACTCTACAACACTGGGCTAAGTTGCAAATTCAAGAGCAAAAGGCTCATAAGCATAGTCATCAATAACAAGGGCCCATCAACTGACCATCTTTCTTCACTAGTCATTGCCCCTGTACTTGGGGAATTGTTGCCGTTCCATTAGAGAATGTGGCAGAGCTCCCTAGGAGGGGAATTAATAATCTTTCAGTCATGTGATTCTCTACCCATTATAGCAATGCCCCATGTACATTTGAACATATTTATCTACATTGTATGTATGCCCAGGTGAACTTCCTCACCATCACTGACACCCCACACCATTAATTCTCCCCTGCCATAGTTGTAACCCTTCTGTGATCCAAAACTTCTTGAAAAATGAATCCAAGAGTATTGTCAAATTCAATTAATAAGAAAATGAAATAATAATGATAGGTTTAAACATAAGAAATAAAATACATAATAATTTAGAGAAATTAAAACTAGAATAAAGTAAAAAAAAAAGTTGGGGTATTTTTAAAAATGAAAATATTAAAAAAAGAAAAGAAAAAAAATTTTGATGTTTTGCCTTTTATCACTGTAATATCATTTTTCTTATATGTACAGTGGCATTTTCTTCCATTTCTTCCCCAGTATCTTACTTTTTAATATATTTATTGTCTTCAAAGAAGTTTTAGGTCACAGTAAAGCTACATACAGAATATAGGGGAAGATGGCGTTAGTGTAGGAGGGCGCACACTGCAGGCTCCCAGAGCAAGGCGGATTGGGGACAGGGTCTTGCCCGGGGGTCTGTGCTGTGCACGCGTGGAGTGAGAGGCTTGGGACATCTATCTGCGCGGACCGGCGGCGTGGACCGAACGGTGGAGATTCGTGAGTTTTGAGGCTGCCGGTGGGGGTTGGCACAGGCGGCTGAGCCCCGCGGTTACGGAAATAAATAATAAAACGGCCATTTGGAGCCGCGGGCGGGGGCGAAAAAGTTGTATTTTCTGGGGAGCTGGCTGCCTGGCGCCCCTTGGACCTTGTGTGAGCAGAGCAAAAAGCTAGTCAGCACCCGGTGAACCGGAG
>JAKSZT010053882.1:4873942-4910132 GCA_026826555.1 Tolypeutes matacus | reverse complement strand
GCCAGAGGAATCAAAAGATGTAAGGAAGGCAGAAGGATAATAGAAATATTGATAAAAGTTAGAAGTGGGGCAAAATGAGACTTAATGAGATGAATATTTAACTTGTGTAGGCAGTGTAGAGTACTAGGAAAAAATATGGAGTTCCTATAATGGACTGGGAAAACAAATGGAGGAATATATATATATAGTGATTTAGAAGGCTAGAATTATGAGGAGGTAGAGAAATAGTAGAAAAAGGTCTGAAAGGAAAAAGTTAATACTAATAAAAAAAAAAAGAAAGAAAAAAGAAGAAGAAAACAAAATAGATGGGATAGAAATTGACACCCTTAAGTTGTGGGCCTATGAAAAAATGTTGTCTCTAAGAGCCACAACAGAAAACAGAAGGCAAAAACATGCAGGAAGGATAAACGATAGTTTGTAATACAGAATCAATATATACAGCGAATGGGAAATTACTGAATAAGAAGCCCAGCAAATAAGCTACCAGCTGGCAGCACCTATTTAAAAAAAAAAAATAGAAGGAAAAAGGAAGGGGGGAGGAAAATGGAAATAATAGCAATAGACCAGAAAGTAACAGAGAGAAATCAAAGATCCACCCAGGCAAGCAATCCAACAGAGCTAAGTGGGGTCAATGATTCCCCTAGGGTCCACGTGGATCCTTCCTGCCTACTTGTGTTTATCAATGAATTTCCCCACAGGGTTCTATATGCAGGTCCTGAAGCAGCTTTTAGCTATTAAACTAAATTAAAAAGAATTTATTTTTCGTTTGTTGAGGTGACCTCACTTTTTTTTTTTTTAAATCCAAATGCAGGACCCAAAATAATTCCTCCTCTAGACCAACCCCCTTACGGAAGGGACCCTAGCTGGGCCCGTGGAAATTAATCAAGCATGTCCCACTTTCCGGACTCCCCAGGTTAGCTGAAGCTCTGATGTTAGTCAGTGAGGGTTGCTAAAGACGGCGGATTCCGCCCCTTCTGGCGCCGAGCTCCAGCGTCACCAGGCTGCTCAGTAAATCAGTTTGAGTGCAGATTCGCGTCTGCTCTCAGCCTAATGCTGCTTCAGGTCGGCTTATCTGCTCCCCAAAGCTATGGGGCGGTGCAGGCAGCCAGATCGATGTCTAAAAATATAAAATACCCTTCCCTGTCTTCCAACTGTACCCTCCCTTTTTTGGGAAGTGTCCCTTCCTCCTGGCTCTGCAGCGGCCCGGGTCTTATCCCTGGGTGGCTAGGGAAATCAGCTGCGTTCCCCGACCAAAATCCCCCCTCCGGTTCACCGGGTGCTGACTAGCTCGTTTGCTCTGTTCACACAAGGTCCAAGGGGCGCCAGGCAGCCAGCTCCCCAGAAAATAAAACTTTTTTTGCCCCGCCCGCGGCTCCATATGGCCGTTTTATTTTTTTTTTCCGTAACCGCGGAGCTCAGCCGCCTGTGCCAACCTCCACCGGCAGCCTCAAAACTCACGAATCTCCACCGTTCGGTCCACGCCGCCGATCCACGCAGATAGATGTCCCAAGCTTCTCACTCCACGCTTGCACAGCACAGACCCCCGGGCAGGACCCCGTCCCCAATCCGCCTTGCTCTGGGAGCTTGCAGTGTGCGCCCTCCTACACTAACGCCATCTTGCCTCCTACTGACTCTATTTAAAGCCATAAATTTTCCTCTAAGTTAGCTGTGCCCCACAAATCTTAACATATTGTTTTTTCATTACCATTCATTTCTACGTCTTTCTTAATTTCCTTTAAGGTTTACTTTTTAATTCAAAGTTTATTTTGTAATACATTACATGGTTTCCAAACATATGGACTTTTTTTTTGCTATCCTTTTGTTAAAAGTTTCTAATTTTATTGCATTGCAATCAAGAAATATCTATCATTTGAGATATATTGATGCTTCCACTGTGGCCTAATATAAGGGATATTTTTGTGATGGTTCTGTGATTGCTTCATAACATGTACTCTGTAGTTCTGGTTGAGCAAGATGTGTGGAAAGACTCTCTAGGGTGTCATTTATCCACAGAATCCTTCATCAACTAGCAGAAACTGGCAGTCATCTTCCCTAAAACTCTGGAAAATGGTTAAAGGGTTGCTGTAACTGGGCAAATTCAGAATCAAGGAAAAGCAGCCTGAAAAATGGTAGGTAAAACTCATGATGCCCTTGCTACACTTCTCCCCAACACCTGCCCTGGAGCTGTGTAGAGCTAGCTTGCACTCCCATTATGGGTCCCTGGCCCTGTTCCAGAGGTAGTATAGTAACCCCTATGTGAATACTGGGATAGCTGTATGTCAGTGCCAATCTATCCAGTGAAAGCCACAGACTGAACCAGGAAACCTGTCTCCAGCTCATTCTCCAAGAATTTGTCCTGAAGGCAGAGAAGCAACTTGCGACAGCTAAAGCAGTGTAAGAAACAATTAAGTCAAAGTAGCCTGAGGCAAAGGACTAACTGCATTAATTCATACAATAAGGCACCATGAAGGGGGTGAAATTCTATTTAAAGGCAGAAGGTGGGGCATTGAAACTACTATAAACTGTAAACAGGGGAATTTCTAATACCATGAGCAAGCACAAGCCTAGGAAAAGAAGCAGGTCCCACAGTCTAGCAGTTTGATATTATTGATGAATTCCAAAAAAAAATATTGGATTATGTTTGTAAACTGGTCTTTTCCTCTGGGCATTCTAGAGTGTATTGGATTCAGAGGTTTTACTTTTACTTGATTAAATTATGATTAGGGCTTTGATTTGGCCACATCAGTAAGACATTGAGTCCCCGCCCCTTTGTGGATGGGGACTTACAGATAAAAGACATGGCAAAGGACAGAGTTGAAGTTTTGATGCTGGAGTTTTAATGCTGGAGCCAGGGAAGTAAGCACACAGAAGAGCTTGGTCATAATGAAGGAGAGAAGGCCCCAGGAAAAGAGATGAGCCATTAGCCTGATAGTCTACAGCTGGCCTTGTGGAGAGGAGCAAGCCTGAGCCCAGGGAGAAACAAGCCCCAGGAAGAGAGGAACCCAGGAAGCCTGAACTCTTGGCAGATATAGGCAGCCATCTTGCTCCAACATGTGGCAACGAACTTTGGTGATGGAAGTAACTTAGTCTGTATGGCCTGGTAACTGTAAGCTTCTACCCCAAACAAATACCCTTTTATAAATACCAACAGATTTCTGGTAATTTGCATCAGCACCCCTTTGGCTGACATACACACAGCAACTCCTCACAGACTTGGATAGGAGGATCCTGCGTTTTGCATTTGACTTAGGCTGATCTTCTTGGTAGGAGAACTATGCTCTGAAGGAAATCACCAACCAAAGCAGAGCTAATTTGCAAAGACTGTGAAATGTGCTTTTTCTTTGGTTTGTTTGTTTTGGTTAGCTCCTGGAACTCAAGAAAATCTCTGTCATATCAATATCTCGATAAAATCTTAAGGAACAGACAGCTCAGGGTCTATATCCCATAGTTAACCCTTTAAAATATTAAGATGTGCAGTGTTCAACATAAGATTACTAGACAAAGAAACAGGAAACAATGGCCTATTCAAAGAGAAAAGCTAAAAATCCAAAATCATCAATGAAGAGGACCAGACTTTGTACATACCAGACAAAGACTTAAAAAAATCATCCTCAATATGCTAAAGGAGATAAAGGAAAGCACAGAGAAAGAACTAAAGGATATCAGGAAAATCATGATGAACAATATGATAATTTATTTAAGATTTTCTATAGGAACGCAAAAGAAATATTGGAGTTAGAGACCAGAATTGCTGAAATAATAAATTCCCATGAGGGTTTCAATAGCAAATTGGAGATGGCAAAAGAATCAGTGATCTCAAAGACAAGACACTTGAAATGATTCAGGCTGAGTCAGAGAAAGAAAAAAGAATTTTAAAAAGTAAACAGAGCTTAAGTGACCCATGGGACACAAAAGCATATCAATATATACATTATAGGAGTCCAGAAAGTAGAAAGAGAGAAAGGGGCCAAAGGAATATTCAAAGGAATAACACAGAAAACTTCCCAAATTAAAAAAAATATATGAATATGCATATTCAAAAATCCCAACTAACCCAAACAGGATAAACTCAAAGAGAACCAAGCCCAGACACATAGTAGTCAAGTTGTCCAATGCTGAGAACAAAGAGTTCTGAAAGCTACAAGAAAAAAGCAACAGTTATGGACAAGGAAATACCAATAAGATTAATGCTTATTTCTTATCAGAAACCATGAAGGCAAGAAGGCAGTGGGAAAAAATATTTAAAATAATAAAAGAAAACAGTTGTCAAGCAAGATTTTTATACCATATGAGACTTTCTTTCAAAAATGAGGGAGAGATTGACATTCCCAGGAAAACAAAAGCTGAGAGAGTTCATTACCACTATACCTAACCTATAAGGAATGATAATGGGAATTCTTCAGATTGAAAGGAAAGGCCACTTGATATTGGATTAAAGTGGCATAAAGAAATAAAGACCTCTGGTTAAGGTAACAATATGGGTAATTATTAATGCCAGTATAATTGTATTGAATTTTTTGGTAAGTAACTTCACTTTTTTCTTTACACAGGTGCTAAAATGCAAATGCATAAAAAGTAATGATAAATCTAGGGTTTGGGGCATACAATGTACAAAGATATAACTTGTAACAAGTACAAAAAAAGGTGGGAGGGCAGAGAGGTATAGGAATAGTGTATGTGTATGCTATTAAAGTTTAAGTTGGTATCAAATCAAACATGATTTTTATATATGCCCATGGTAACCACAATGAAAATATATGAACAATATATTCAGAAAGAAATAAGAAGGGACTCAAAATGGCATAATACCAAAAAAAAAAAAATCAAATAAATAAGAAAGGAGGCATTAAGGGAAGAATTGAGGGACAAAAAAGGTATAAGACTTACAAAGACCAAACAGAAAAATGTCAGAAGAAAGTTCTGTATAATTGGTAGTGACTTTAAATATAAATGGATTAAACTCTCCAATCAAAAGGCAGAGATTGGCAGAATGGATTTAAAAAAAAAAAAAAAATGACCCAACTATAAGCTATTTACAGGAGACTCAACTTCAATTCAATAACACAAGTAGGTGGAAATATATATACTATGTAAATAGCAACCAAAAGAGAGCTATATTACTATCAGGTAAAATAGACCTTAAGTCCAAAACTATTACAAGGGACAAAAAATGTCACTATATACTAATAAAGGGGTAAAATCAACAAGAAGACATAGCAATTGTAAATACATATGCACTTAATGGCAGAACTCAAAACTATATGAAGCAAGTATTGATGAATTTGAAGGGAGAAATAGTTCTACATTAATAGTAAGAGACTTCAGTACACCACTTTCAATAATGGATAGAACATCTAGACAGAAGATCAATAAGGAAATGATATTCGAAACCAACTAGACCTAACAGACATATAGAACACATCACCCAACAGCAGCAGAATACACATTCTTCACATAGATCATTCTCCAGGATGGACCATATGTAGGTAACAAAACAAGTCTCAATAAATTCAAAAATAGCAAAATCATACAATGTATCTTCTACAACCACAATGGAATAAAACTAGAGGGAGAAAGGGAAAATTCACAAATATGTGGAAATTGAACAATGTATTCTTAACAAATGGGCAAATGAAGATATACCAAAGGAAAGTAGGAAACATCTCGAGGTGAATGAAAATGATAACAAAACATACAACACACATGGGACGCAAGAAAAGCAGTGCTTAGAGAGAAGCTGGTAGCTGTAAATGCTTACATTAAAAAAGAAGATTTCAAGTAGACTAACCTAAAAAATGGAAAAACTAGAAAAAGAAGAGCAAACTAAATCCAAAGCAAGCAGAAGTAAGGAAATAGCAATGAGAGCAGAGATACATGATATAGAACTGAAAAAAAAAAACACAGTAGAGAAGAATTAAAATCAACAAAACCAAAATGTGGTTCTTTAAAAGATCAATAAAACTGACAAACCTTCAGGATCAAGATAAGGATGCCCACAGTCACTACTCTTATTTAACATTGCAACTGAAGTTCTAATCATAACAATTAAGCAAGAAAAAGGAATAAAAGCATTCAAATTGGAAAGGAAGAGGGAAGACTGTCCCTATTTGAAGATGATATGATTGTATATATAGGAAATCCTTTAAAAACCACAACAAAACTATTAGAGTTAATTAACTATTTAGCAAAGTAGCAGAGTACAAAATCAGCACCCAAAAATCAATAATGTTTCTATACACTAGTGTATAGAAATATTCTTTCATGAATCCCTAAAAAAGTAAGATTATGTTTTCGAGCCTATCCATTCCTGTGGGTGTGGGGCCCTTTTGATTGGACTACATCAGTGAGACATGACATAGGTTGGGTTTCTGCCCTCTTGCTGTGCCTTATATAAATGACACAGAGGAAGGGACACACAGAGAAAAGTAAGAGTCCATACTGATCCTGCCATATGAGAGAGAGAACTGAAGGAAAACAGAGAAGCCCCAAAAGGCTGAAAGAGATCCCGGAGTCTGGAATCAGCAGAGCGCAGAGGCACAGAAAGAGGTCCCTGAGGGGCTGGGCCCACGGAACAGCTCAAAGCTGAGGAGATGAAAGCAGGCATATGCCTGATTGCCACATGCCAGGAGACCAGGATCACCAGTAGCCAACTTTGGTGAGAAAGCATCTCTGTGATGCCTTGATTTGGACATTACACAGAATTGGAACTGTAAGATTTCCCCCTATAAACTTCCCATTATAAAAGCCAACCTATTTCTGGTAGTTTGCATCAGCAGCCCTTTGGCAAACTCAACAACTAATAATGCACAATCTGAGGAGGAAATCAAGGAAAAAACTCCAATTACAATAGCAACTAAAATAATTACATATCTAGAAATAAATCTAACAAAGGATGTTTAAAACTTGTATGCAGAAAATTATAAAACATTGCTTAAAAAATCAAAGAAGACCTAAATAAATGGAAAGGCATTCTGTTTTCATGGATTGGAAGACTAAATGTTGTTAAGAAGTCATTTCTAACCAAAGCAATTTACAGACTCAATGCAATTCAAACCAAAATTCCAACAGTCTTCCTTGAGAAATGGAAAAGCCAAACACCAAATTTATGTGGAAGGGTAAAAGACTGCAAATAGCCAAAGATGTCTTAGAAAAGAAGAACAAACTTGGAGAACTCATACTTCCTGATTTTAAAACTTATTACAAAACCACAGTAATCAAAACAGCATGGTGCTGACACAAAGGCAGACATATAGACCAAACGAGTCATATTGAGAGCTCAGAAATCAACCCTCAAGCCTGGTGCAAAGGTTGCTCTGCAGCATAATTTAGGCCTTGGAGGAGCTGTAGTTGTAACACTGTACAAGATGGGTTTTCCTGAAGCTGCCAGAAATTATAGAATTGAGGCTGCTCCAACCAGCTCTGCAGTTGAAGGATTTAAGGCAAATCTTGTCTTTAAAGAAATTGAGAAGAAGCTTGAAGAGGAAGGGGAACAGTTTGTGAAGAAAATCGGTGGTATTTTTGCCTTCAAAGTGAAGGATGGTCCTGGGGGTAAAGAAGCCTCCTGGGTGGTGGATGTGAAGAACGGTAAAGGATCAGTGCTTCCTAACTCAGATAAGAAGGCTGACTGCACAATCACAATGGCTGACTCGGACTTACTGGCTTTAATGACTGGTAAAATGAATCCTCAAACGGCTTTCTTTCAAGGCAAATTGAAAATCACTGGCAACATGGGTCTGGCTATGAAGTTACAAAATCTTCAGCTTCAGCCAGGCAAAGCTAAACTGTGAAGAACTCCCTATGGCGACTTGAAAATCAATATGAGATATATATAGAAATATATTCATATATTTCATTGTCAGAAATTAGATTGAAAGTACAGATTGGTAAATAGCATGAGATAGATTTGTTTTTTAATGGGTGTGACCAATCCTGATTTTTCCCTAGTGTTGGGTGAATAGAACCTAATGGTGTACTACTGCTTTGCTGAATTCCACACAACTGTGCATTACAAAGTTAGTATGGTAATTATGGTTTGGGGTAAAATTGAGTTTCAGAATAAAATTAGGAACAGTAAAATCCAAAAACTATGTAAACAAAAGCTCTCATTTTGCTTATAGAGTATATTTAAGGATTATTCTGCTGAAGATTCAATTGAAGAGTTTTCCTTGGGAGAACTAGGGAAGAAACAGAATACCAGTAGCTGACCAGTAATTAGTGTTGTGCACTTAATTACCTTAACCTATTTTTCATTAATAGTTTTCAAAATTCTGTACTGGGATGTGTTTTTTAAACAATTATTTTTATTCCATGCAATCAAAAATGGTATTTTCTTCCTGATCAAAATAAATGAATTATGATCAGAATTTGGGGGAAAACATCTATAGCTGAACATAGGCCTATTTTTAAAATAAAACTCTTTTAAAAATGGGGTTCCTTCTTGAAAAAATCAGTGTATTGGACTCTTAAAATGGCTGTTGTTAAAAATAATTGAACAAAGTTTGATTTGAAATGCGGTTTTTTCATTATAATCTTACATTAATTTAACTAGATTTGTAAAGCTCAGTCTTGTCAAATTTTCCTTTTCATATAAGTTTAGTTTAATTAATTATCCTCATTTAATTTATCTTTCTTCCTAGTTTTTCTAACGCTAATGTTACTATTTCTTATAACTCAATGAGCTATTGGGTAAAGTAATGCTTTTGGAAGAATGTTTAATAGAAAATTAAAATAGCTCTTCCTGAAAAAAAAAAAAAAAAATTAAATTAGAAATCAACCCTCACATTTATGTCCAACTGATTTTGACAAGTGAGCAAAGATCACTCAATTGGAAAGAATAGTCTCTTCAACAAATCATTCTGGGAAAACCGGATCTCCATATGTAAAAGAAAGAAGATGGACTCCTACCTCACACCGTCTACTCAAATCAGCTCAAATGGATCAGAGACCTAAATATAAGAACCAGAGCCATAAAATTCCTATATAAAACATAAGGAAGCATTTCAGGCAATGTTTTTGATACATTATTCCAAAGCACAAACAACAAAAGAAAAAAATAGATAAATGGAACTTACTCAAAATTTAAAACTTTTGTGCAATCAAAGGTTTTCATTATGAAAGTAAGACGACAGCCTGCACAATGGGAGAAAATATCTTAAAATGGCATATCTGAAAAGGTATTAATATTAAAAAAGTATAAAGAAAACCTACAACTCAATTTCTTAAAAAGACAAACAACCCAAGTTAGAAAATGAACAAAGGCCTGAATAGACATTTCTCCAAGGAATGAACAGCCAAAAAGCACATGAAAAGATGTTCAACATCATTAGCCATTAGGCAAATGCAAATTAAAACCTCAATGTGATACCACTACACCCACTAGAATGGCTATTATTAAAATAAAATGGAAAATCAGTATAGTAGAGGATGTGAAGAAATAGGGGCACTTGGTGGGAATGTAAAATGGTGCAGCTACAATGGAAAGCAATTTGGAGGTTCCTTAGAAAGTTAAGTATAGAATTACCATATGACTCAGCAATCCCTCTTTTAGGTATACACCCAAAATAATCAAAAGCAGGCACATGAATAGATATTTGCACACCTATGCTCCTAAGCATTATTCCAAATTGCCAAAAGATGAAAGCAACCCAAGTGTCCATCAACCAATGAAAAAATAAATAAAATGTGGTATATACATACAATGGAATATTGTTCAGCCATAAAAAGAAAACTTAAATCTCTCATAGTTTAAATCCTGTTCCTCCTTAAAAAAAAAAAAAAAAAAAAAAAAACTTATTGCTAAATCCCCACCAGCAAGAACCCATAACTTGGCAATTGCTTCACAACTAGTCTTTCTGCCTCAGCTCCAGACTTTGTACATCCTCATGATGTATTCATAAATGATCATTTCAAAACAATGTGACAGAAGAAGAGAAGCAAATAGCAAAGTACAGAGATAGAGTAAAAGAATAAACTGGAATGAAGAGAGGTATCAGAGAAGATTTCCCCAAAAAGTGATGTCTGCATTTTACATGCTGATGTCTGATAAGGAAACTAAAATTCTAAAAGGTAAGGAGACATTTCCAAGGTCATATGCTCATTCTTGTCACTTCATGGTTGTGTTGAACCCTAAATTAGCCTATTCATAGGCCTTTGTGGCAACCAGAACCAGAGTAACGTAGAGAAGAAAATTTTCCACTGTCCCTAAGTGTCCTATCTGAAAAGCACACAACCTCCTCTCTCTTGAACAATCTTGCAAGAACGTATCAACCCTGCAGCTATGCCCCAGACTATCAGGACGTTCTGTGCAAACGCTAGCTAACTGCCAAAATCCGCTTCTGTACATCCTGCTTGCTTGCAAACTGCGTCTGCAACCCCTTATAAAAGGGAGCCATTTTAGAACCTCGGGGCTGCAGTTCTCTCCTGCGTGAGAGGTGCTGCAGACACCCGCGGGCTTAGCTCAATAAACTTCATAAAAGTGGTTAAAGTCTGAGTGTGGTCGATCTCCTGGGTTACAACAGTTGCAAGATGACCATTCTGACTATAGGTATCACATCCATACTCAAGGAAAGAATTATAAGGGAAAGAGATGCACCAACCATAATTGTCCTCTTTTACTTAAAAAAGTAAAAACTTCCCTAGAACTTTCAGCAGGCTTCACCTTGTATTTTATTGGCCAGAATCGTATCACATGTTTACTCCTAGCTGCAAGGGAAGTTGAGAACTTGGGTTCCTTGCCAGGGACTTGGCACATTACTGTCCTTAACAAACTCAGGGTTCTGTTGGTAAAGAAGAAATGTAGAATGGATAGTATATTGGCAATTAATAGTGTCATGCTTTCACTTCTCTTCATGGCTTTGCTCGCTCTATTCTCTCTCACCATTAACCTCAACCATCTTCATATGTCCAAACTCTATCCATTCTTTAAGGTCTAGATCAAATTTCACTCCCTCCATGAAGCTTAACTCACCATAAGAAATGAACTCTTACTCCTCTAAACACCCTTAACACTTGGTGCAGACTTTTGTTAGCACTTGTCACATTCTACTCTGTTATTGCTCTGTTTATACATACAATATCCATTCCAGATTTAAAAAAAAAAAAAAAAAAAAAAACCTTAAGGACAAGATGGATGAAATTACTCAATGCTTAGAATATAGTAGGTTCTCAATAAATATTGTGTTCCTTTTTTCTTGTCATTTTTCTTTACTCATCCAAAATATTAGAGGTTGAAAGTCCTTTGAAATTCAATCTCCTTATGTTACAAATGAGGAAGCTGAGGCCCAGAAGGGTGATGTATCTTTTAAAAGTTACACTGGGTTAGTAACAAAATCAAAATAGAGTTAGAACCCAGGCACAAAATTTTTAAATGTTAAATGAAAGAATAAATGATTGAATTAATCAAAGGAAGGAAAGAAAGAAGGACTAGAGGGAAGGAAAGAAAAAGAGGAGGAGGGAGGGAGGAAAGGAAGAAAAAAATATTTGAAAATTCCAGAGTCAAAAATATATGAATTTGGATTATATCATCTATACTCTTCTCTCTTCCTTTGGTGCTAAAAAAAAAAATGTCAAGAATTGATGCATCAATACTTTGGAAACTACAATATCAAAAACATCTGAGTAAGTTGTTAAGTTGAAAAATGAAGTGTATCATTAAAAAAATATAAAACACATTAATCTGTTTTAATCTTTGTTAGAAAATACAGCTCTTTTGCTAAAAATTCCTGGTGCTGACACAGTTATTGCCATAATGTACACGTAAGTTGAACAAAGTTGGTCCCAAGATAGTTCAAAAACCCAGCCAATGTTCTGAAAAAGAAAATAATTGTCTTACAATTTTTGATTCATGAGAAGACTTTAATATATCTTGCCCATACTTCCTCTTTTCAAAAATGTTGACTAATATTATTTTATGAATTAGAATTTTATTCGTTTTTAAGTATTACCTAATGATGACCTCCACAAGAAAATTGTTAGCATTTTGCTTAGCAAAGGTCCATCTGCACCTCTGAATATCTACTAATTTCATCAAGCATAAATTGTAAGGAAGTAAAACATGAAAATATTCCTGAATTTGAGGGATCACTGGAAAGAAATTGTAAAGCTGTTACAAATGAAAATAGCTACTATTGAAGGGAAATAAATAGAATTTACCCAAATTTTTGAGATTGAGAAAAGAAGTTTAGTCATCCAAGAAACAGGAATATTTGCCAAAACTCATCATTTACTCCTTCAATTTTTCATTTTCCATTACCCTGCCTCATTCTTCATCCTTATGGTTATAACAGTAAAAATGAAGTTTTAAAATCACAGTGGTTTGGATTTTAGTCAAGGAGAAAGTAGAAAAATTAAAAATTACTTTTAAAAAAAAAGTTTTTTAAAAATCCTCCTTTGATCCCCAGAGTAGCAGGATGTATCATAGGTGGGGAATATTTTGGAAGTCCTCACACAGGGATCAGTGAAAAGATTCAAAACCATAATGCTTCCCCCAGCCCTCCTGGCTGCAGGCCAAAAGTCTGTACATGAACAGATGTGCTTTCAGAACTCTCTCTCCCATGAAGAGAAGCATGTGGAACCTAATGGCCTCCTATATTGACTGACTTGCTTGTGCCTATAAAGAAGTTTCCAGAAGATCCCATTGTGTATTCATTTAAAACACTACACAGTTCATATAATGCCCCAAAGTCACCATCTAGGCTGATTAATTCAAGATGGGTGTGACAGTTTCAAGTTTTTTGTGAATCCCAGAAAAGATCAGGTTCTTAAACTAATCCATTTCTGTGAGTGTGGGGCCCTGTGATTGCAGTAAGGGAGTTTTTTATAAGATCACATGATTAGATCACCTTAGAGCCTTTGATTGGACTATGTGAGTGAGGCATGACCCAGGGCAGGTCTCAGCCCTCTTGTTGGGGTCTTATATAAACTGAGAACTGGAAGCAGAAACAGAAAGACAGCTACCATTTGACCCTGCCATGTGAAAAAGAGGGAGAAACACCAAGAGGTTGAGAGAGATGCCAGAAGCTGGAATCACTGGAGAAGCTGAAAGAGACAGGCCTGGGAAAAGATGAGCCATATGTCTGATCAAGGAGAAGGTGGGCCTAAAAGGGATGGCAGGGACCTTGGCAGAGATCAGCCACCATCTTGCCTTGTCATGTGGCAAGACTCCAAGATCTGCCAGCAGATGACCCTGGTGAGAAAGCATCTCTGATGATGACTTGATTTAGACATTTCATGGCCTCAGAACTGTAAGCTTTTACCCCAAATAAATTCCCTTTATTAAAGCCAACACATTTGGGGTATTTTTGCAGCCTTAACAAACTAAAACAGTGGGTGTCTTGTACACTGACTATACTATACAAATGGAACACAACTGCTCAAACTAGCCCAAAATTTTTTCTCCAAAATGGGACAAGATAATGTGTAATCAACCATCAACACCAAAGGAAATTCTACAGAATGTATTGTAAGAAGAGTGATCCCAGATTAAAGTCTGAGATAGGAGAAGGAATGATTTAAAGAAATTGGAAAATGTGGGAAAATCTGTGTAAGCATTGATGGTATAAAACAACAGTTTTACACAAGTTAGACACTATTATTATTTTCTAAAATAATAGTAATAAATTTATTTAGTCTAAAATAATAGTAATAGCATCTATCACCCAGGACAACTAACAAGGAGATGATGATAGACAATGACCATCCTAAGGAACAGAGAAAGTCTACAAGCAAGAGAGTCCAATCCATCTGCCCCATGGGATCAAAGCCTCCTCTCAAAGGTGGAGTGGGCAACACTATCCCAGAATCCTCAGGACTGGGGAATTAACTATGGGCTAAAGTAGACTTACTGGTATTCTACTATAGACTTATTGTGATTCTAGCAATGGAAGAAACTATATCATTCATGTAGAGGCAGTGGCCACTAGAGGTTTGAGGGCAGAGAGAGGGAAATACAGGTGAAATATGGGGGCATTTTGGGGACTTGGGAGTTTTCCTGAATGACATTACAATGACAGATACAGGCCATTACATATTGCCATAACCTTTACAAAAATGTGTGGAAGAGAGTGTAAACTACAATGTAAACTATAATCCATGCTTAGTGGCAATGCTTTAAAAACCTTTCATCAATTGTAACAAATGTGCCACACTAATGAAAGATGTTGTTAATGTGGGAAAATGTGGGAGGTGTAGGAAGTGGAATCCCCTACATTTTTATGTAACATTTATGTAATCTAAATACCTTTTTAAAATATATATATATAGGGGGGCAGATGTGGCTCTCAAATGGTTGGGAGTCCGTCTCCCATATGGAGGTTCGATCCCCAGGACCTCCCGGTAAAATAAAGAAAAATATAAAAGGCACGTGGGCCACCAGGCCCCGCAAGTGGGAGCACCACCACGCCCCATGCACAGGCATGCCAGGCCCCACCGAGCCATGCAGCAAGATGATGACATAACAGGAGAGTGACACAAGGGAAAGCCAAGACAAGACCCGCCGAAAAACCAGGAACTAAGTTTGCACAGGTGGCAGAACGTCTCTCTCCCACATCGGAGGTTCCCAGGATCGAATCTCAATGAAGACAGGAGAAGGATGAGAAGAGAGGGCAGGAAACAGACATAGAGAACTGCCCAGCGAATGGATGCAGAACAGCAAAAATGGGGGGGAAGGGGGTGGTTAAAATGGATAAAAGTAAATACATAAATATTTTTTAAAATATATATATATTTTTTTTTAATAAAACCAAAAAAAAAAAAAAATAGTAAATCTAAATCATGACTTTTAAATAGAGAGAACATACCACACATCAATAGCATATAAAATGGAGTAAGAGGGATGAGTTAATGTGTTTAAGTTTCTTATACTATTCATGAAGATGGTAATTATATTAATCAACTTTAGACCTATGTACACATGTTAAAATGTATAGGGCAAACTACTAAATTTAGAGAGAGTATATCATTTCCAAACTAGTATGGGAAGGAAATGAGAGGAAAAGAAAGTTAAAGAATGGTTAGAAAGGAAAGGGCTGGAGAGAAATAAAGAAATGGGACAAACAGAAAATATAAAACAAAATGGGAAAAATACAAGTAAATATGTTTGCTGTCAAAATCCAAATACTCTAACTTAGGTAAAAATAACAATTGTCACAACTATGGGTAAAAAAATGAAAAGGGGGAGTGTTTGTTTGGAAAAAAATTTTTAATGATCAACCGAAATTTAAAAAATTGAAGAGAGAAAGGAAACAAATCCAGCTATAACCTGTTTACAAGAAAAAAATTGTTCTGGTCAACTGCTTTTTTGCCTTCAGATTTAGTCTCTGTCCTACCCCTGCCCTGCTTTAAATCATAGTTTCCTTTCCCCCTAGTTTCTGTGTAGGTTAGGCTAATGGGAGGCACTGACAGAAGACTGAGTGAGGGAGGAGGGGACAGGGTATTTTTCTCCCTCTCTCTGTTTCCTGTGGCATCTCTCAAGCCTCTGCCATCATCTCCCCCATGGCTCCAAAATCTACAAGACAGCCCCTTCCTTTTTCCTCCAGCTCCTACTGAGTAACTCACACAGGTTCTAGTTCAGACATAGAAAGTTCTGGTTATACTATGACCGTCCATTGTCTCTCCAGCCCTGAGAGCACAGAAACTTCCAGCAATCTCTGTATTGCCTCCCTTTTCCTTGCTGGCTTCTCAGCACTTCCTTTGACTGTATAATCATTTCCCTGCATTAAGACTACTGTATTTGAAAGACCTACAATGGTTCTTGTTTCCTAGCTAGATACTGAATAATATGAAATCCAAAATATAAAAACAGAGAAATTTTAAAACAAAAAAAGGCAAAAGAAAATATACCCCAGGCAAATATTAATCAAGACAAAGCTGGTTTCGTTATACTAATATAAGACAAAATGGAATTTAAGACAAGAAGCATTATAAGATAAAGAGGGTCACTACGTAATAATAAATAGCATAACCTTAAAATATTTGAATCAAAATTTTACCAAATTTCAAGGAAAGATTTAAAATTATATCACAGCTATCTCAGTAATTAAATAGAAGAAGAAAGAAAAAAATTAATAAAGAATATTTGAACAACATAAGTTTGAGGTAATGGACATATGTAGAATATTACATTCAACAAATGGAGAATACACATTTTGTAAGCACATCAAGAATACTTACCAAAAAATCTGAGACCTATATTCACAAACCCAGCAATCTTATACTTGGTTATATGCCAACAGAAACGCATACATATGTTTACCAAAGCACATATACCAGATTGTTCATAGCTGTCCTATATATAATAGTTTAAAACTGGAAACACAAAATAGTTTGTGAATACAAAATACCATAATAAAAATGAATAATCTGGGAAGAAGATGTGGCTCAATCAATTAATTGGGCTCTCATCTACCATACGAGAGGCCCCAGGTTCTTTTCCCAGGGCCTCCTGGTGAAGGCAAGCTGGCCGAGCCCGCATAGAGCTGATGGCCGGCGCCCACAGACAGCTGACTGCCCATGCCGACAGATGGCACAGCAAGATGATGCAACAAAGGGAGACAGGTAGACAAAAGAACACACAGCGAATGGACACAGAGAGCAGACAGTGAGTGCAAGCAGCAAGGGGGAGGAATAAATAAATAAATCTTTTTTTTTTTAAAGTGATCTACAATTATACACAAACATATGGAACAACTAAAAAAACACAATTTTGAACTAAAAATTCAGATAAAAGAGTGCTTAGTGAATATTCCCATTCATTTAAAATGTAAAAACAGGAAAAACGATTCTGAGATATTAGAATACTGGGGTGGTTGTGACTGGAAAGGAGCCCAAGGGTCTCCTAGGGAGACGTGACCTGATTAAAAATATGAAAATTGAGCAGGTTTTAGAACAAAAAGTAAGGCTCAATAAATTTTAAAAGAGATACTTCCGGGAAGATGGCGGACTAGTAAGACACGGGTATCTCTTCTCCAGAAAAATAGCTAGAGGACAAGCGGAAACAGCCCCGAAAAAGATGTTCTAGGGTTTAGGACAGCAGGTGAAGGCTGCACACCACCCAGAGGAGAGCGGGACAGAAGAGGGATATCATGACAACAGAACCGTGAGTTGCAAATAGCACCTTCTGCTGCTGCTGGTATCCTCCCCCAGACTCTTCAGAATTCTCTGGCGTCTGGGCCTGCGACCACAGACAAAGGGGCCTTCAGGGATCTGCCACTCCCGGAAAGGGGAGAGAGAGGGACACAGCCTTAGGCTAACTCAGATTCTGACCTGAAATTTGGGCTGCGGAGAGCCACGGACACTTCCACACGGCGGTTTGCCCTGGGAGCCTAGAAAGGACTGGAGAAATCCGACCCCTGCAACCTCCCTCTCTTCTAGCCTGGACTAATTGTTGAGGACACCACGGGAGAGGGGAGAGAGAACCTGGGGCTGACCCTGCTTTTGACTCCCAGGTTTGGTCTGCCTTGTCCCAAGAGCCCTTCCAGGCCGGGTGGGGCTGCGCCATTGTTTGCCTTGGAGCCTGCAAGGGGCTAAAGATATACAAACCTCCCAATTTCATCCTCTACTAATAGGGACTGATTGTTGAGGATTCGGAAGGGAGTGGAAATATTTCCTAGCAGGGAAAAGGGGGGCGCTACGAGAGAATTCTGGAGAACTGTCTCAGAAAGTTCGAATCACAGGGCTGTTAGCCCCCAGACAGGAAGCTCTATCACATTGATCTGGCCTGTGTCACAACAAATACACTCCGAACAGGCATTGACTTGAGAGCTACCAACAACCGCCATCTCCTGGCAGACCAAGGAAGTGCACATAAGAAAATTAATAAGTAAAAGAGGCTTTTCCTGGCCTCTATAGCCTCCCTGCCCAAGATTCTAGGAAACGACGCTACAACCAATTACTGGGTCCAGTGCCCAGTTTTGAGCAACCAGCAGAACAAACCTAACAATCAAGGTTGAGCCAAAAATCAAAGAGCGGTGGTAACTCACAGCCTCCTGCCACTAAAACCCCATAAAAGAGAAAGAGATAGAGCACCTAAGTAAAATACAAACTAACCAGATGCCTAAGCACCAGCAAAAAATTAAGAGCCATACTAAGAAAATAGAAGACATGGCCCAAGAAAAGGAATACAGCAAAGTCCCAGAAGAGATGCAGAATTTGAGAGAACTAATCAGTCAGATGAGCTCAAATTTCCAAAATCAAATTAATGAGATGAAAGAGAATATAGTTAAAGAGATCAATGACATCAAGAAGTCATTGAGCCAACGCAAAGAAGAATTTGAAACACTGAACAGAAAAGTAACGGAGTTCATGGGAATGAAAGACACAATAGGTGAAGAAAAAATACATTTGAAGCATACAACAGCAGACTCAAAATGATAGAAGAAAGAATAAATGATACTGAAGACAGAGCAGTTAAAATTGAAGAGAGAAAAGAACAGAGAAAGAAAAGAATGGAAAAAATTGAGCAGGGGCTCAGAGAGTTGAATGACAACACTAAACGCAAGAACATACGTGTCATGGGAGTTCCAGAAGGAGAAGAGAAAGGAAAAGGGGCAGAAAGAGTATTTGAGGAAATAATAGCTGAAAATTTCCCAACTCTAACGAAAGAAATGAACTTACATGTCCAAGACGCACACCGTACCCCAATAAGAATGAATCCAAATAGACCTATGCCAAGACACATATTATTCAGAATGTCAAATGTAAAAGATAAAGAGAAAATTCTCAGAGCAGCAAGAGAGAAGCAAACGATCACGTACAAAGGACGTCCAGTAAGACTGAGTGCAGATTTCTCTTCAGAAACCATGGAGGTGAGAAGACAGTGGTATAATACAATTACGAAACTGAAAGAGAAAAACTGCCAGGCGAGAATTCTTTATCCAGCAAAACTGTCCTTCAAATATGAAGGTGAATATAAAGTAGTCACAAACAAACAGAAACTAGGAGAGTTTGCAAAAAAGAATCCACTTTTGCAGGAAATATTAAAGGAAGCCTCAGAACCTGAAAGAAAAAGACAGGAGAGAGAGGCTTGGAGGAGAGTATAGAAGAAAGAAAAGCAGAAAGGATAACCAAAAGAGTAAAAAGAGAGACAAAAATAAGATGACATATGAAAACCAAAGAATAAAATGGAGGAAATAAATAGTGCATTTTCAGTAATATCACTGAATGTGAATGGATTAAATTCCCCAATCAAAAGATACAGGCTGACAGAATGGATAAAAAAAACATGAGCCATCCATATGCTGCTTACAAGAAACTCACCTCAAACCCAAGGATACAAACCGACTGAAAGTAAAAGGTTGGAAAAAGATACTCCATGCGAATAGTAAACAGAAAAGAGGAGGGGTAGCTATACTAATATCAGACAAAACAGACTTCAAATGCAAAAAAAGTGATAAGAGATGTGGAAGGCCATTATATATTAATAAAAGGGACGATCCTCCAGGAAGATATAACAGTCATAAAAATCTATGCACCTAACCAGGGTGCCCCAAAATATACGAGACAAACTCTGGCAAAACTGAAGGGAGAAATAGACATTTCTACAATAATCGTAGGGGACTTCAACACCCCTCTCACATCATTAAATAGAACAACTAGACAGAAGATCAACAAGGAAACAGAAAACTTGTACAACATGATAAACAAGTTAGACCTAACAGACATATACAGAACAATGCATCCAAACTCAGTGGGTTATACATTCTTCTTAAGTGCCCATGGATCTTTCTCCAGGATAGACCACATGTTAGGTTACAATACAGCTCTCAATAAATATAAAAAGATTGAAATTATACAAAGCACCTTTTCAGATCATAATGGAATGAAACTAGAAATCAATAACAGACAGGAAAAAAGGAAATTTGCAAATGTGTGGAGACTGAACAACACACTCCTAAATATTCAGTGGGTCAAAGAAGAAATTGCAAGTAAAATAAGTAAATATACTGAGACAAATGAAAATGAGAACACAACATATCAAAACTTATGGGATACAGCAAAGGCAGTCTTGAGAGGGAAATGTATAGCCCTAAATACCTATATTAAGAAACAAGAAAGAGCTAAACTTAAAGATTTAACTGAACAACTTGAGAAACTAGAAAAAGAACAGCAAACCAATCCCAAAGCAAAAAGAAGGAAAGAAATAATAAAGATTAGAGTGGAAATAAGTGAAAATGAGAACAAAAAAGCAATAGAGAAAATCAACAAAACCAAAAGCTGGTTCTTTGAGAAGATCAATAAAATTGACAAACCCCTCGCTAGACTAACAAAGAAAAAAAGAGAAGATGCAAATAAATACAATCAGAAATGAAAGGGGGGAAATTACAAATGACCTCACAGCAATAAAAAGAATTATAAGAGGATATTATGAGAAACTATATGCCAACAAACTAGACAACCTGGATGAAATGGACAAATTTCTAGAAACTCATAACCAACCTACACTGACACAAAAAGAAATACAAGAACTTAACAAACCAATCACAATTAAGGAGATTGAATCCGTCATCAAAAATCTCCCAGCAAAGAAAAGTCCAGGACTAGATGGCTTCACAGGTGAGTTCTAGCAAGCATTTCTAAAAGAATTAACACCAATCCTGTTTAAACTCTTCCAAAAAATTGAAGAGGAGGGAAAATTACCCAACACATTTCATGAAGCCAACATCACCCTAATACCAAAGCCAGATAAAGATCCCACAAGAAAAGAAAATTACAGACCAATCTCTCTCATGAACATAGATGCAAAAATTCTCAACAAAATACTTGCAAATAGAATCCAACAGCATATCAAAAGACTTATATGTCACGACCAAGTGGGATTTATTCCTGGCATGCAAGGCTGGTTCAACATAAGAAAATCAATCAATGTAATACACCACTTTAACAAATTGAAGGAAAAAAAGCACATCATCTCAATAGATGCACAAAAGGCATTCGACAAAATCCAACATCCTTTTTTGATAAAAATACTTCAAAAGATAGGAATAAAAGGAAAATTCCTCAATATGATAAAAGGCATATATGAAAAACCCACAGCCAACATCATACTCAATGGGGAAAGGTTGAAAGCTTTCCCCCTAAGATCAGGAACAAGACAAGGATGCCCACTGTCACCATTGTTATTCAACATTGTACTAGAAGTTCTAGCGAAGGCAATTAGACAAGACAAAAAAATTAAAGGCATCCAAATAGGAAAAGAGGAAGTAAAACTCTCACTGTTTGCGGTTGACATGATCTTGTATTTAGAAAATCCTGAAGTATCCACAACAAAGCTACTTGAACTAATAAATGAGTTCAGCAAAGTGGCAGGATATAAGATCAACATGCAAAAATCAGTAATGTTTTTGTACACTAGTACTGAACAATCTGAGGAGGAAATCAGGAGGAAAATTCCACTTTCTATAGCAACAAAAGGACTCAAATACCTAGGAGTTAATTTAACCAAGGAAGTACAGGACCTATATTCAGAAAACTACAAAACAATGCTAAAAGAAATTTAAAAAGACCTAAACAAATGGAAAGACATTCCGTGTTCATGGATTGGAAGAATAAATATCGTGAAGATGTCAATCTTGCCCAAACTGATTTATAGATTCAATGCAATACCAATCAAAATCCCAACAGCTTACTTTACAGAATTAGAGAAGTCAATTACCAAATTCATCTGGAAGGGTAAGTGCACCCAAATAGCCAAAAGTATTCTAAAAAAGAAGAGCAATGTGGGAGGAATTTCACTTCCTGATCTTGAAACATATTACAAAGCTACAGTGGTCAAAACAGCATGGTACTGGCATAAAGATAGACATATCGATCAGTGGAATAGAATTGAGAATCCAGAAATATACCCTCACCTATACAGTCAACTTCTTTTTGACTAACCTACCAAGCCCACACTGATGGGAAAAAAACAGTCTCTTCAACAAATGGTGTTGGGAGAACTGGATATCTATAACCAAAAGAATGAAAGAGGACCCCTATCTCACCCCCTATACAAGAATCAACTCAAAATGGATCAAAGATATAAATATAAAAGCCAGGACCATAAAACAACTAGAAGAAAATGTAGGAAAACATCTTCAAGACCTTGTAGTAGGTGGTGGTTTCTTGGACCTCACACCCAAAGTACGTGCAACAAAAGAAAAAGTAGATAAATGGGACCTCCTCAATATTAAACACTTTTGCACCTCACAGGACTTTGTCAGAAGGGTGAAAAGGCAGCCAACTCAATGGGAAAAAATATTTGGAAATCACATATCTGATAAGGGTTGAATATCCAGGATATATGAAGAGATGTTACAACTCAATAATAAAGAGACAAATGACCCAATTAAAAAATGGGCCAAAGACTTGAATAGACATTTCTCTGAAGAAGAAATACAAATGGCAAAAAAACACATGAAGAAATGCTCAAAATCACTCATGATTAGGGAAATGCAAATCAAAACTACAATGAGATATCATTTCACACCTATCAGAATGGCCACTATTAAAAAGACAGAGAACTACAAGTGTTGGAGAGGATGTGGAGAGATAGGAACACTTCTTCACTGTTGGTGGGAATGCAGGATGGTACAACCACTATGGAGGACTATTTGGCAGTTCCTAAAGAAGTTGAATATAGACTTGCCACGTGACCCTGCAATACCACTACTGGGTACCCAGAAGAACTGAGAGCAGTGACACGAACAGACATCTGCACACCGATGTTCATAGCCACATTATTCACCATTGCCAAAAGTTGGAAACAACCCAGGTGTCCATCAACAGATGAATGGATAAACAAACTGTGGTCTATTCACACGATGGAATATTATGTAGCTGTAAGAAGAAATGAAGTCATAAAGCATATGGCAACATGGATGAACCTGGAGGACATTATGTTGAGTGAAGCAAGCCAGGCACAAAAGGACAAATACTGTATGAATGCATTACTATGAACCAAATATATTGTGTAATATATTGTTTGATTCAAAAATAAAATAAATAAATAAATTTTAAAAGAATGGTATCTAGAGTAAGCATTCTCTGACTATAATCAATAATGAAAATACAAAAGGAAAAAGATAATCAGAAGTTTTAAAATGTACTTCTAAATGGCTTGTAAGTCAAGGGAAAACCTGAAAAAATAGAAACTTTTAAAATTGAACAATATAAAACTTGGGGCATGGAGGAAAAGGAATATTTCAAAGGTAACTGATAACCTCAAATGTTAATATTTGGAAAAAGGGAAAATTGAGTTGACTAAAGTTAGAAAAAGAATAACAGGATAAACCTAAAAAAAGTAGAAGGATGGAAATAATAGACTAAGAATGTAAATTAATGAGATAGAAACAAAGATACAAAAGAGGATCAGCAATATCAAAATGTGAGTCTCTGAAAAAAACCACAATATTGTAAAACCTCTGACAAAATTGATTAAGAAACAGAGAAATAAACATATTAAGAATGAAAAAATATATAACTAGAGATAGTGCAGCGATTAAATGGAAGGATATTGTATTAGTCAGCCAAAGGGGTGCTAATGTGAAATACCAAAAATGGGTTGTCTTTATAAAGGGTATTTATTTGGGGTAGAAGTCCACAGTTACCAGGCCATAAAGCATTTAGTTTCTTCTCTCACCACAGTCCATTGCCACATCTTAGAGCAAGACAGCTGCCGGCGTTTGCCAGGGTTCAGGCTTCTGGGGTTCCTCTCTTCCCGGGGCTGCATTTCTCTCCGGGTTTAGCTCCTGTTTCCTCCACAAGGTCAGCTGTAGATGATCAGGCGAACGGCTCACTTCTCTTCTCCTGGGGCCTTCTTTCCAACATCAAAACTGCTTCTCAAAAACTGCTTCAACTCTGTTCTTGCTATGCCTTTTATATTTGACTCCCCAGCCACCAAGGGGTGGAGCTCAATGCCCTACTGACGTGGCCCAGTCAATTCTCTAATCATAACTTAATCATGCCCAGATTAACAGATCAGTTTACAAGCATGATCCAATTATATTTTTGGAATTCATAATTACATCAAACTGCCCAACTGTAACAGATATTAAGAACAATTTTGGGGAAGCAATGTGGGTCAAATGGTTGGGCTCCCATATACCATATGGGAGGCCCCAGGTTTGATTCCCAGTGCCTCCTGGTGAAGACAAGCTGGCCCGCGTGCAGTGAGCTGGCGCAGCAAGATGACCCCACAAAGGGAGACAAGCGGACACAGAAAAACGCACAGCAAATAGAGCAAGCACAAGCAGCAAGGGAGGGACAAATAAATAAATAAAAATAAATCTTAAAAAAAACACACACAGGGTCGGATGTGGCTCAACTGGTTGGGCGTCCGTCTCCCATATGGAGGGACCTGGGTTCGATCCCTGGGACCTCCTGGTAAAAAAATAATAATAATAAAATTTAAAAAATTAAAAAAAATTAAAAAACACACACACACAATTTTGTTCCTCAAGATTGAGGAATGAACAAACATAAGGGGAGAATGCAACCCTGGACCAAAGTCGATTTAGTGTTATTCTAGTAATGGAAGAACTTGTAACATTGATATAAAGACAGTGGTCACCAGGGGTTCTGAGGGAAGGGAGAGGGAAGATTAGGTGTAACATGGGGCATTTTGGGGACATTGGAATTATTCTGCATGCTATTGCAATGACGAATACAAGCCATTATATATTTTGTCAAAACCTATAAAATTGTACAGTGTAAAGTGTAAACCATAATGTAAACTATAGACTATGGTTAGTAGCAATGCTTCAATATTTGTTCATTGATTGTAACAAATGTAACACACTAATGAAAGATGTTATTAATAGGAAAAATGTGAGGGGGGAAAGGGTGGGGTATACGGGAATCCACTATATTTTTGATGTAACATTTATATAATCTAAAACTTTTTTTAAAAAAAAGGAAAAAAAGAACAATTTTGTGCCAATAATTTAAAAATATGGATGAAATATACATTTCTAGAAAAACATAGCTGAATAAAAATGCAAGTAAGAAGAAATATAAGAGAAGCAGATGTGGCTCAAGCAGTTGCACACCCACCTCTTTCATGAGAGGTCCCCCGTTCCATTCCCAGTGCCTCCTGAAAAAACAAAAGCAAAGAACAAGCAAAACAAATGATAAAACCACTTCAGGGAAGCCGATGTGTCTCAGTGAATGAGCACTGACTTCCCACCTACAAGGTCCTGGGTTCAAACCCTGGCCCCTGGTACCTCAAAAAAAAAAAAAAAAAAGAAGAAGAAGAAGAAGAAATATAAAAATGGACTAGCACTTCAATCATTAAGAAAATTTAGTAAGTAGTTGAAAAATACTCCCACAAAAAAAATACCTTGGCCAGATGGTATTACAAGTGGGTCCTCCCAAACACTCAAGAAACTGATAATTCTAATCATAGGCAAATTCATCTAGAGAACAGGAAAACCAGAAACAGTCCCAACTCATTCTATGAGATTAGTATAACCTTGATATCACAACCAGTCATTTAAAAATACAAAATTATAAGTCATTTGCAGTCATGAACAAAGATACCAAATAAAGATAAAATAAATTATCAAGCCAACAGAATTTTTTAAATATAGTACATCACAAACAAGTGGGTTTATCCCAAGAACACAAGAATGATTTAAAATTTAAAAATCTACTAATGTAATTCACCACTTTAACAGGTTAAAAGTAAAGACCATATAATTGATCAAATTAATTGAGCTTTCATGACTTAATTTTTTTTTAATTTAGCAGGCTAAGAATTAAAGATAATTCCCTTAGCCTCAATGAAGGTGTCTACAAAACATCTACAGAAAACTTTAAGATCAAGAACAAAACAAGGATATCTGCTATCACCACTTCTATTCAGTAATGTACTGAGGTCCTTCTCAAGGGCTTTCCACTGTTCTCTCTGCATGAAATATTCTTTCTACCAGATCATTGCATGGCTCTTTCTTTCATTTCTTCAAGTCTGTGTTCAGCTGTTTACAATGTTCATAGCAGCATTATTCACAATAGCCAAAAGCTAGAAACAAGCCAAGTGTCTATTGACAGATGAATGAATAAACAAATCGTGGATTATCCAAACAATGAGATAATATCCAGCCATAAAAAGAAATGATGTTCTGATATAGGCTATAGCATGGATGAACCTTGAACACATTATGCTATGTGAAATACACCAGACAAAAAAGGACAAATTACATAGCATTCCATTTATATGAAAAATCTAGAATAAATAAATTCATATAGATCTGAGCTTGCCAGGGTTGGAGAGAGGAAGAATAGGGATTATTGCTTAATGGGTATAGAGATTGAGTTTTGGGTCATGAAAAAGTTTTAGTCATGGAAGGTGGTGATGGTGTAGCACAACATTGTAAAAATAATTAACGCCACTGAATTGCACACTTTAAAATGGTTAAAATGTCAAATTTTATATTATATGTATGTCATCACTATTTTTTTAAAAAAAACTCTACAAAGGTTCCCAGGCATACTTTCAACACACTGAGAAACACAATTTCTATATAGGCATATATCTGTAAATGCTTACCTTTGTTCAGGATACAATTTCTGCTGTACTCAGTAGACAATCTTATAAGTTCACCATCTGTAAAAAGTTTTGGTGCTTGGTCCATTTTTTAAATTAACACATAATTGCATTTTACAGCATCTGCACCTATTTTATTCGCATTCCAAAACAAACCGTATTAAAATTTCAGTCCTTTAATCAGATCCTTAGGTTTTTTTTTATATCAATTATGTTTTTTTTCTATCAGTCATCATTCCTAGGATGGTTTGTGTCCTAATGAACTTCTTAAGTTGTATTCTTCCAAAACAGACAAACTTTGAATATTAAACACGTAGGATTTTTTTTTCTCTTACACAAACACACACACACACAATATTCTTTCTTGCTCCCTCCCATTTTTCTTGGCATGTGTAGCCTTCTTGGTCCATCTTTTTACCTTGTATATTAGTCAGGGTTCTCTCGGGAAACAATCAACAGGAGATATCTGTCAATAATATGAAATTTTAAAAGAGTCTCTCATGCGACCGTGGGGATGCACAAGTCCAGGTTCCGCAGGCAGGCTGCAAACCAGTGGCTCCTACTATTAGCCCAGTGCTTTCTGGACCAAACACCTGGACACAATTTCCTGGCCGATTTGACACATTAGCCTAACCATCACACCTTGCTACCAATGCTGGAGACAAAGGATACAAGAAATATTTCACTTTTCTCTTAGTAAATAGCAAATGACACATTCAGTGTAGAAAGACTGTGTGAAGAGGCCAAGTCGGGAGTAACCCCAGGATTCACCTCCAGTCAACAGTTATGATGCAGAAATGTGGGTCCAGGGTTGTCAAATATCCTGATGTTTCAAAAGATGCCAGAAAGACAAAATTGCAGTACAAATATAAAAATTGTTTAATGTTCACAAGTAATTCAATTTTTTATAATGTTGTACAGCTCGGATAAAACACATCTACCAGCAAGGTGTGGTCTATAATCTATTCATTTGAGACTCTGAGAAATGCTTTGATGTTTCAGTTGTTGATGTGAACCTGTCAGATTCAAAAGTAATTTTAGATACTTAAACTTAAAGTGCTCTCAAGGGAAATATAGCACTCTGGTAGCAGATAATTAAATTCTGGATTCCTAAACTGCAGAAAAATATCTGAACTCCTGGTTAAACGGCAAAACAATAAATCTCTAGCTTGCTGACAATGGATGTTCACTAAGGGAAGTTTTTACATGCAAAAATAAATGGCAAGAGTCAAGTTACATTTCTCCCTTCAATCTTTACACAGTGAAACTACCATTCTTCTCTTTTTTCCCTCCCTTTTTACTGCTTTATCAAACCTGAAAGTATGTCATTGTCATTTTGTGCTTCCCCATAGTAAAAGTATCAAAACGGCTGAAATAATCCGATTTAAAAAGTAATATCTTCACAGCCAAAGGGGAAAGGGAAGATAGGTAATTTAACACACTTTTTAATTCAATAATTTAGTCAGAAAGCTAAAAAAAAAAACAAATTCTCTCCTATATGAAAAAGTAGCAAAATAAAATGATTTCTGAAAAATTTCCTGGTGACTGTTGGTCTAATTTTATACAGGTAGAATTACTCCCCTTTTAGGAGCTAAAATCATTTAATGAAAATTTTAAGATGGTAACATTATCTCCAATTCATATCTAACAACATGATTTACAGAATTTATTCTTTGACATTATGTCTTTTAATTTTTAATTTATGTTAGTCTTAAAATGCATTTCTATCATCTGTTTTACCCAATTAACTTGTATGATACAAATGAAAAAAATACAAGGCTACGTGCATGAAATTCACAGACACTGATGATAATGTTTAGAACCTCTTAAATATTGTTTCTTAGGTTAAAGCCCCCCATAAGTTTTAAAAGCCCTTAATTCACTTGCTATTATAGGCCAGACAGACCCAATAAAGTATGGGTCTATTAATGTTAATGCCTGCAAATAATGTTTTGAGGATGCAGCTGTGAAGCACAATAATTCCTCAATTTACTTATTGGTTTATTACCAACAGTACTACTTATTCATTTCACAAATGTTGGTTAAGCACTTACTATGTGCCTGCCAGGCCCACTAGACTAGATGTTGGTGATAACTGATGAGCAAACACCCAGAGAACCTACACAAATACTATTTATTGAGCACTGTGCCATATATGATAATGTTATAAGAAGATAAGTTAATTTAAATTGCACAAGTGAAGCACAGCCTACCCTAAACATCCTTGTAATCTTCCTACATTTTCTGCTTGAATATTTTAAAGTACCAGGTACAGAGAAATGATATCCTGTTAACTGCATTATGCACATATTAGAGGTAATTGTGAATTGTTATATCAAGTATTTAAAACCCTTAGGGATTCATTATTTAATCAAGTGGTTCCAGAGTCAGCTGGCATATCAATACCAGCTTCTCTACTTTGCATCTTGTTTAGGTACAGAAAGCAAGCATTAAATTCAAAACAGCACCATAAGATATTTTATTGTAATAAAATATATATATTAGTGTAAGCTTACACTTACCACATATATTTATCTCCTAATTCTGTCCACTGAAGAGGCCTGGAAATAGTGATCAACCCAGTAGTGAAATTTCTTTCAAATTCCCTTTGAAAGAAAACAGGGTTTCTTGGAGAAATTGCTGGTTGCAGATCTGGAAGAAGAGCCTGATACCTTGACATACCAGACAGCAAAGAAGTAATCAAAGTCTATAAGTGCCATGTCAAAAGGACTCAAGATCTCACTAGTCAAAGATGAGAAAATTTAAGCTTTAATAAGAAAAGAATTGCTTGGGTTTAACTCATAAATATACTTAAATCCATTAGTCCATAATAATTTCAAAAATTCAGAGGACAATAAAGAACTAATTTATTTTCTTGAATAAGGGTTTAGAAAGGGAAAGAGGATTAAGAATTCACCCTGCCCTTTCTACATAAATTGAAACACTGGGTAATCAAATAGTTGAGGCGGGGAAGCAGCTTTTTATAAAAAGATGAAGAAATTGTAGGATTAGAATATCTGCATTTGAATTAATGGATTAAGGCATTAACAATGCACTTCCTGATGAAAAAACCAGCAACACCTATGGTCTCGCTAAAGGTTAGAACTTCAGTCTGAGCCATTCTCTGGATTCAGCTGCCAATTTGCAGGAAATATAGGGAACAAAAGAACAAGCTGAACTGCACCATGAGTGTGCAATCAGTAAAATCCAGACAACAAGAAACTTTATAGGTCAAACAAAAGCCCAAATCCTTCAAAAGATAAATTGTAAGGGAAAGGTGGAGATCAAAGAGAATCTTGGAGATTAAAAAACACTTAAAAGACACACCATTTTTATTTATTTGGCATCTAGGATGCACGTTGGGTGATGGACCCATAAAGAAATGCAAGGAAATGATTACTATAAAAGTCAATGGTTATTTGGGGAAGTGGGAGGGGCTGTGATTGAGATGTAGCACACAGAGGAGCTTCTTGGGAGGTTGCCGAAGTTCTATTTCTTGACCTGAGTGGTGGCTAAAGAGCCTTCACTCATTAATCTACACATTTGTTTTGTGTGATTTTCTGTATCCACATTTTTAGGGACATTTCTTACAGTAGACAGCAGAGCACAACAAACAGAGAATTAATGTAAAATCGCTCATGGATATTTACAGCCCACATTCTGTTCAGTCTTCACTTTCTGAGGTCAAGCACCAAGTGAAGTCATTCATTAAATCAGGCAATCAAGAGATTGATTAGAACCTAGCACATGCCAGGCGTGTTCTAAGCTTCTCTCTAAATTTACATTAAGATGAGCCATCTTGGCATCACTAAATAATGAATCAATTAATTTAATAAATATTTAGTGTGTACCTCCTATGTGCCAGGCATCATGCTGAATATATAAGGATGAAAAAGACAGACATGTTTCCTAACTTCAAGAAGTTCTTATAGCCTCCACATATGAATTAAGTGATACATTGGAACAGGTTCTCTATTGAAACCTTGATATCCAGGACCTCATTTCATCCTCCCAGAATCCCCATTTTATACTAGAAGAAATTAAAGGTTAAGAGAGATTAAATAACAAGCCCACTTAGGAAAAAGTGGAGTCAGGATTTAAACTAGGTCAGTCTAAATCCATCATCAATGTCCCTAAGTGCTTCCAGAGCTTTTCAAACCGGGATTCTAATTCTCCTGAGGGTATCTGGTGACATGCCAGTACTATGCAAAATCACGGGATAAACATGGGGCATTTTCCGGGAGTGCTTCTGTATTAAATTATAATATAAAACATGTTTGATATTAACATGATTATGTTATAGAGTATTACAAAAAATTCAAACACATTTTTTTTTACTCATGGCAGATTTGTGCCTCTGCCTATAATCCCCTGCTCCACCTTCTTCACCTAGATACCTCTACTCCTCCTCAGGACTAAACTCAATCATCACCTACTCTGAGAACCTTTCTGCTCACTTGTCCCAGACCCTCAACCAGACTGGCTTAGACATTCCTTCTGCCCTTTTCCATAGTGTCCTGGGCACAGCAACTACTGTCATTGCACTTTCTACATCTTTTCTGAAATATTGTTGAGGGTCTCTCTTTCCATCTATAGTGTGAGTTCCTAAAGGGCAAGGTCCATGTTACCATTATACCTCCAGCCCCTTGACAGTGCTGGTCCTAGAATGGGTATTCAATGTGTGTATATGTGAATTATTTCACTCAACTATTAATTACTAGCCATTGCTAATTTACTTTAATTAAGACCTTAATGACTCTATTCTCCAGATTTATTTTACTGGTTAGGGTTCCAAGAAAAATTATTAATATATCTAAATTAATAAATCTTTTCACAATTCTAATTCATCAAATACTTAAATAATAGTGTGGTTAGAAGAATGAGTTCAAAGTAAGACTAACTGAAAATGGAATCTGATGGTTTAAAAGAGGTGGCACTAAACTGACCAAAACAAACTATGAGATTGTTGATAGTGAGTTGGGATTTCATTAATGGCTTTTCATAGCCAATTTGTAAGCCTTGGACAAATCCAATGTATATGTGGCCCAAAGGTTTTCATAAAAATATAAATGCACAAAAAATCATGAGAAATAAAGAGACATTGTAAGTATCAATGTCTTCTTTGTAGAAAGAGGCTGGGGGCATTTACCTGGTCCTGGTATGCACACCCCCACTAGGTGCATAGCTACATTTCCTCAGGGTTGTGCTGAAGACCGAAAGTGGATGGATAGGAGTGAGAGAATGAGTCACTACAGTCAGGATAGCCATCCAAAGAAAATTCTGTGCCAGGACCGAGCAAGTCATTGACTGGGAAGTGATGCAGAAGGTTCAAGGGCCAAAAGAATTTAATTGATCTAGGACTCAAACTGCAACAACCCAGCAGACAGAAAGCTGGAGAAATCTAATGTGGGTCAAAACTGAGAAGTCAAAGATGAAATTAAGGTCCAAGAAATTAAGGCCAATACAGAAACTGAACTTAACCCAGCCCAGCAGAACCATGCCAAACAATAGACAAGACAATTAGTATCTTTAAAATCTGAAAGATATTATTAGACAGTAAAGCTTTTAGTTGAACACCAAAAGTATCCCTAAATTTTTAACAAGCAGTGCTAATGGGAAAAGACCCTGATTTGGGGGGAGGTCAAAAAGGTGCAATGATTCGTGAAGGAGAGTAGATGAAAACAAAACCTTGATAGTCAATTTTTTTTTTTTTTTTTTTTTTTGAGGTACCTAGGGCATGGGAATGAACCGAGACCTTGTATGTGGGAAGCCAGCACTCAACCACTTAGCCACATCAGCTCCCCTGAGTTGGTTTTTTTTTGTTTTTTTGTTTTTTTGTTTTTTTCTCTTTCCAGCACTAGTTTATTTGTTTGGGTTTTTTTTTTTTTTTTTTTTTTTTAATTACTTACTAAAGTTTTTTTTGTTTTTTTTTTTTTAACTTTATTTTGTACATTTAATAATTGAAAACATAAGCAATAAAAAACTAAAAAGTAAACACAGATGAATAAATATATACATTTCTCAATTAAATGTAATGGATACATGTAAATTTTTTTGTTGTTTTGTTTTTTGTTTGTTTTTTTGTTTTTGTGTGTGTGTGAATCAAACAATATATTACACAATATATTTGGTTCATAGTAATGCATTCATACAGTATTTGTCCTTTTGTGCCTGGCTTGCTTCACTCAACATAATGTCCTCCAGATTCATCCATGTTGCCATATGCTTTATGACTTCATTTCTTCTTACAGCTGCATAATATTCCATTGTGTGAATAGACCACATTTTGTTTATCCATTCATCTGTTGATGGACACCTGGGTTGTTTCCAACTTTTGGCAATGATGAATAATGTGGCCAGGAACATCGGTGTGCAGATGTCTGTTGGTGTCACTGCTCTCAGTTCTTCTGGGTATATACCCAGTAGTGGTATTGCAGGGTCACGTGGCAAGTCTATATTCAACTTCTTTAGGAACTGCCAAACAGTCCCTGAGTTGGTTTTTTCATTTGTTTTACTTGTTGTTTGTTTTTGTTTTTGTTTTTTTAGGAGACACCAGGGACCAAACCCAGGACCTCCCATGTGGGAAGCAGGCACTCAACCATTTGAGCCACATCGGCTCCCAATGGCCAATCTTTATATGCAAAGAATAATTACCCTCTGTCCCTCATTGTGCCATAAATACAGAGAGAGAAATACATTGTTAAATAGTAAACACCTCAAAAGGCAATAAAATTCATAATAATCACCTCTTTTTGAGAAAGTAAGGTTTGTTTGTTTTAATTTTCCAACATCAGCTCTATGTTTCACACATAGGTGGACCCTCAATGCACTTGTGATAAATAAATTAAGGAGAACTTTATATGTCTGGTCAATATAGCATTCCTTTTGACAGAATCCTTCAGTGAAATTATCATCTTTTTCTAAAACGAATTTTTTTTCCAAACTACATTATAAATTTCTCACTCTGAAGTTTCATATAAAAATATTGAGGGTGGAGAGATTAAATTCTATTAAATTTGCTTTGAAAATGGTCTAATATAAAATGAAATGTTCCACATGGATATTATTAAGACTTCAATGTTCAATGATGTTTCATTTCTGTTTCAAAATACATATCAGCAATATTTGTACCTTGGACAGAGATTGCTGCTTCAGAAGCTCTTAGTCTATTGCTTCCTACTCTAGAGTCAACAAGAAGCAAATAACTTGTACATGTAACAGTTACAAAGGGGCTACAGTAATTAGAAAGCTGCCAGTTTCTAATTTTTAGTTCATTTCAATTCTTTCATAGTCACTGAGCAAATAAAAGGAAAATGATTTTACATTTGACTTATTAGGTTGTTTGTTTTTAATAGATTATAATAACATAGAACTATCTGGATAAACAAACAGGTATGTGATGGGACCTGCATTTGTTCATCAGCACTTTCTATGACCAATGTAGGCTTTTCAGGAAAAACTACTCTGCACTGAAAACTAATTATTGGTTAGAGATACTTTGTTACAAGAAGTCAAAGTTGGGGACTCAACTTTGCACTCAAGGTGTGCAGCCTGTATAAAACCTGTGGCTCACTGTAGTTGACTGAGGAGGGAACAGAGATCTTCCTCCCTGAGAATAGGGAGGGTGTAGTAGAGGACAGAGAGTGGTTTCTTTTCAGTGACTTTAGCCAGCAGAGCCCACTTTGAATCTTGGCTCTGGCCAGACCATAATCACAAGCAAGTGAAGGTTGAAAGAATCACCTCTGTGGAAAGGTTTGCCAACAAGTGTTGTCTGCAAATTACAAGGATAAAAAATACTTTTAGGTCTCTCTTGTCCTGAACTCCTGGGAGAACATCTGTGACAAATTAGTGAGTCCCTGGCCTGATTTTGATAACTTAAGCTGGGCGATTTTAAAGGCTCAGAATAAGTTGAACCAAAAATCAAAGAATGCCATGAAACAAAACAAGTAGCAACAGAGGGAAATTGACCGTCAGAGTAAATTCACTAACATATTCAGATGCCTAGACATCAGAAAAAAATTACAAGCCATACTAAGAAACAGGAAGAGATGGTTCAGCCAAAGGAACAAACCAAATATCCTAATGCAATACAGAATTTAAGACAACTAATCAATGATAATCACACCTAAATCTCCTAAATCAACTCAGTGAGTTGAAAGAAAATATGACTAAAGAGATAAAGAACATTAAGAAGACACTGGGTGAACATAAAGCACAATTTGAAAATCAGCAAAGAAAAGTAACAGAGCTTATGGGAAAGAAAGACACAATGGATGAAATTAAAAATACATTAGAGGGGGGAGGACGCAAGATGGCGTTAGTGTAGGAGGGTGCACACTGCAAGCTCCCAGAGCAAGGCGGATTGTGGACGGGGTCCTGCCCAGGGGTCTGTGCTGTGCACGCGTGGAGTGAGAAGCTTGGGACATCTATCTGCGCGGATCGGCAGCGTGGACCCAACGGTGGAGATTCGTGAGTTTTGAGGCTGCCGGTGGAGGTTGGCACAGGCGGCTGAGCCCCGCGGTTACGGAAAAAAAAAAATAAAACGGCCATTTGGAGCCGCGGGAGGGGCGAAAAAGTTTTATTTTCTGGGGATCTGGCTGCCTGGCGCCCCTTGGACCTTGTGTGCACAGAGCAAACGAGCTAATCAGCACCCGGTGAACCGGAGGGGGGATTTTGGTCGGGGAACGCAGCTGATTTCCCTAGCCACCCAGGGATAAGACCCAGGCCACTGCGGAGCCAGGAGAAAAGGGACACTTCCCAAAAAAGGGAGGGTTCGGTTGGAAGACAGGGAAGGGTATTTTATATTTTTAGACATTGATCTGGCTGCCTGCACCGCCCCATAACTTTGGGGAGCAGATAAGCCGACCTGAAGCAGCATCAGGCTGAGAGCAAACGTGAATCTGCACTCAAACTGATTTACTGAGCAGCCCGGTGACCCTGGAGCTCTGCGCCAGAAGGGGCGGAATCCGTCATCTTTAGCACTCCTCACTGACTAACATCAGAGCTTCAGCTAACCTGAGGAATCCGGAAAGTGGGACGTGCTTGATTAATTTCCACGGGCCCAGCTAGGGTCCCTTCCGTAAGGGGGTTGGTCTAGAGGAGGAATTATTTTGGGTCCTGCATTTGGATTTAAAAAAAAAAAAAGTGAGGTCACCTCAACAAACGAAAAATAAATTCTTTTTAATTTAGTTTAATAGCTAAAAGCTGCTTCAGGACCTGCATATAGAACCCTGTGGGGAAATTCATTGATAAACACAAGTAGGCAGGAAGGATCCACGTGGACCCTAGGGGAATCATTGACCCCCCCTTAGCTCTGTTTGACTGCTTGCCTGTGTGGATCTTTGGTTTCTCTCTGTTACTTTCTGGTCTATTGCTATTATTCCCGTTTTCCTCCCCCCTTCCTTTTATCTTCTTTTTTTTTTTTTTTTAAATAGGTGCTGCCAGCTGGTTGCTTCTTTGCTGGGCTTCTTATTCAGTAATTTCCCACTCGCTGTATATATTGATTCTGAATTACAAACTATTGCTTATCCTTCCTGCATCTTTCTGCCTTCTGTTTTCTGTTGTGGCTCTTAGAGACAACATTTTCTCATAGGCCCACAACTTAAGGGTGTCAATTTCTATCCCATCTATTTTGTTTTCTTCTTCTTCTTTTTTCTTTTTTTATATTAGTATTTA